>VDFB02211959.1:0-33531 GCA_007258455.2 Sequoia sempervirens
TTAACCCCTCATGCAAGACATGCACGCCCAAATTTTGACCTTTTTGAGTCTTGGTGATTTGACAGACTTTTACCCATTCTTCAAAATGTCTAAGTGTAACAAAATTTTTTAATTTTGGGGTACAACATAAAACTCTCAAAATGATGACCTCATTGTAAAAGACAAGTGATAAGCAGCTTGCAACAAAGGGCAAAAAGCAAAAAGGGGTCTCCATTTGCAATGGGCGATGTGTGAAAAGGTTACACACAATGTCAACAAGTTTATCCCAAAAACCTTTCTTATTAACTCCACCAAACAATGGCATCCCCAAAAACCTCCCTGGAAGGCCTGCCACTCTTACCCCTAAGATTCTAGTAAGGTCCCTTTGTAGACTTGGTTGTACATTGAGAAAGAACACTTCTGACTTTCTCCAATTTATAGACTGCCCCGAAGCTTTACTATAATCATCCAACAAGCTCCTAATTACCCTTGCCTCTATTCTTGGTGCTTGCCCAAACAAAATAGTGTCGTCTACAAATTGTTGATGTGTGCTTGGCTCAACCCCAGGAGTGACTTCAATACCTTTCCATGAACCTTCTACCCTTGCCTGATTAATACTCCTTCCCAATGCCTCTGCCAAGATGATGAACAAGAAGGGGGATAAAGGATCCCCCTGTCTGATACCTCGTGAAGAATTAAAGAACCCCTGGGCTACACCATTTACTAGAACCAAAAATTTTGGAGAACCTATGCAACTTCTGATCCAATCCACCAATTTACTGTCAAAACCAAACCTGATCAGCAATTCAGCCAGAAATTCTCTATCCACATGATCAAATGCCTTTAAGATATCCAGTTTTAATATCATGCTTGGGGTTCTAATTTTCCTAGCCGTGTGTATGGTCTCATGAGCGACTATAATACCTTCTACAATAGACCTTCCTTGAATGAAACCGCTTTGCTCCTCAGAAATTAACTTGTCAATTACCAATTTCAGCCTATTTGCTATTGTTTTCGCAATAATTTTGTAAAGGGTGTTACATAGAGAAATAGGTCTGTAATCCCCCATATTTTTGGCTTCCTTTTTCTTGGGAACTAGTGCAATAAAGGTATGATTAATTGCCCCCAAAACTGTAGCCTTTCTTCTTGACTCTTCCACAGCCTTAGTCAAGTCATCCTTGATTATCTCCCAGAATTTTTGATAAAAAAGGGCTGGAAAGCCATCAGGTCCTGGAGCTTTTTCTGCCCCCAGCTGAAACACAACTTTCTTTACCTCTTCTATGCTAATTGGTTTAAGCAGTTCCTTGTTATCATTTTCTGATATTAAATTTGGGATTCTTCCCAGAATAGCATTCCACTCTGCCCCCTGCTGCTGCACATCTTGTGTAAATAGGTTTTCAAAAAAACTGACTGCTTCTTGACTTATCTCTTCCCCATTTCTGATAACTGAACCATCTTCTCGCACTAATTCTCCAATTCTATTTCTACTTCTGTTTACTAAGGTCGTATTATGGAAGTATTTTGTGTTTTTATCTCCTTCACGAAGCCACAATTCCCTTGATTTCTGCCTCCACTAACATTCCAGCCTAGCCAAAATTTATGTTTGTTCAGCCTTCAGTTCTTTTTCTTTCGAGAATTCTTCTACACCCATCCCTTTCTCAATAATTCTTTCATTTAGATTTCTAAGCTCTGCCTCTATCCTATCGCTTTCTTCAAAGATATCTTTGAAATGCTCCTTATTCCATTCTCGAAGTTTGGTTTTGATATTGGACAGTTTTTTATGGAAAGTGAACAAGTAAGATTGCTTTCCAGCCTGAAATTCTTCCCACCACTGAGAAATCAACTCATATAATCCCGGATCCCGAATCCACATTTTTTCAAAACGAAAGGGTGAGCCTCCTTTGAAATCATCTTTTGAAATTGTTAGTTGAATCAGAAAATGATCAGACCCACTGAATGTTAATATGGAGGCTTCTAACAAGTTTGCAGCCTGATTCCAGTCCCCAAATAACATAAATATATCTAACTTCTCAGAAATTCCATGATGGCCTTGTCTTCTATTGGTCCAGGTGAAAGTATCATTTTTTGCTTGTACTTCCCTTAACTCATTACTGTCCACAAAATCCTGAAAATCCTTTTGTACCCTGGTTATATTACTTAAACCTCCTCGTTTTTCTGCGTTATTCAGAGTGGCATTGAAATCCCCACCTAACACAACCCGCTCATCCTTCATTTGTCTTAAGGTGTCTGTTAACAACCTCCAAATTTCTCTTTTTGCTGCTGAGGCAACTGGCCCATAAACATTTATCAACTTCACCTCAAAATTGCAATGAAACTGCCTCACTGAAACTAGCATCCAACACTGGTTACCCATAATAAGTGAGCATCTTACCTTATCGGGGTTCCAAATTACTCCTATACCTCCCGAAGCTCCATCCGCTTCCACAAAAACACCTTCCCAACCTCTCCAAAACCTCATCCTATTCTCCTGATCCACCCTATTCCATTTTGTTTCCTGCACAAAGACTATATCTGGTTTATTCAAATCAATTTGACGTCTAAAAAGGCGCCATTTGCTAGGGGCATTTAAGCCCCTAGCATTCCAGCTAACGATCCTCATGTCTCCTTGGGAAGGGGCAGCTCCTTCCCATTTCTTAAGATTGTTTGACTTAGTTTTGATTGTCCTTTCGCTTGCCCAGCCATGGCTAGTTTTTCCTTATTGGATTTACGTCCTTTTTGTTTGGAAGACCTCATTCTAGGGGTTTTATAGGCCACCTGAATTTGCTCCAAACCTCTTTCCTCCATTATGTCTTCCTGTGATTCCTCGTAGTTTTCATCCATGTCTGAATCTGAGTCTTGACTCACCAGCTCCTGATTTTCCTTAATTTCTTCTTCAAACACCCCTTCTAAATCCAGGTCCCCCCCAAACTCTTCTATTTCTGAAACCATTTTTCTCTCTGCTACCCCACCTGCTGTCAAACTCAATCCTTGCGTACCTGCTAAAAGCGAACAGTCCTCTATGTTTTGCCCTTCATTCCATACCATCACTACCTCTTCTACAGGGCCTCCTTGCACAATTTGAGTTCCTTCCATAAGCTCCTCATCCGGGTTATTTCCACCACTGCCATCTTCCAGTCCCACTACCCCGCTTACTATACTTGGAGGTCATATAGCATCCACCAGCTCTTTTTCCATATCTGTGAGTGGAAGTCCCATTGGTATGCCATCATCTTTTGCTTTACACATATCCCTCACACCCTCATACATATTGAGTCCATTGGCTGTTACCCACGCTGAACAGTTTTCCCCATCATGCTCCACCGATTTGCACCTTGGGCAGAGACCAAGCTTGTCCTCCTTCACGATTTCTTGCCTCCAAATTCCACCGTCTGTCTCAAGGCCTATTTCTGTTGGGAACTCCGTCCCCTGCTGGATCGCTATACATATTCTAAAATAGGTTCCTCTCATACTGTCCTCCTGTACTTTATCCAAAAACTTAAACTTCCCTAAGTGCCTTCCAATTACCTTCAATGTATTTTCTGCCCAGAATTCTGATGGTAGGTTGTACAATTGAATCCAAGTGGAGCTTTCCTCAATTTCTTGCTTTCCCGCGTCAAAATTTGGGTTCCAGTCAAAGAAATGCATTTGTGTTCCTTCCATAAAGTATGGTCCTGAATTTCTTACTTTGTTTTTTTCCGTTTGAGTGGGAAACGTAACTAGATAAAAATTGTTTTGCATTGCCCTAACCACTATCTTACTACCCCATTTCTCCATACACCAGTTTTTGATTTCTTTCTGCTTCTTTGGATACCCCCCACCTCATTTCATAAACAAACCTATATCTTTCAGTAGATTCCTAGTTTCCTTAACTGTATCTATTTCCAAACATAATGTGGGTTTAGGATCAATCGAGGACTCACCTTTATCATTGCTCAGATGCGAAGCCTTTTCCTTCCTACCCGCGCCCAAATCCTTTCTCCGCCATTGCCTTGCCTCCACCCTGCTCAAGCTTATCTCTTCTCTACCCCATCCAGTCATCTTACCTCAAAATTTATCTCTATTTACGAGTTGTACATCTCCCTGCATTCTCCCACCACTCTTTCTGAAATACCCATATCGGTAAGGCCATAACCATGGGGGCTCCTGTCTGCCGCTTTTAAACGCTGGAGTCTTGTCGTATACCAGCTTCCCAAATCTGGGAGTTTCCTACGTCCAATGGTTATTCCTGTACCTGCCCTCCCTATTTTGTCTAGCATTTAACGAATAACATTTATCGATCCATCTCCCTTTCTCCCACACCCACTGTGGCCTGTAATATCCAAACTGGTTCCATGAACCATTGTTTTCGTACGCATTTCCTCCATTTTTAACCCTGTCCCTAAACACATCCATTGGTTCCTCCCACTCCATTTCATCTCCCCACCCCTTCCTATTTCGGGTTCTACGTTCCTCCTGTCTGTCCCACTGGTCATCGCCCCAGTTTCCCTGCAACGCTTTCCCTTGTAAATCTCTCCCCTGAACCTCTCCGTGGTGCCTAGCTCGCCATTTTTTCCACTTATCTCCTAGTTATTAAATGATAAACTCACTTTATTAGCCTAAGCAAGCTTAATTAAGTGTAGGAAAAACCTAGGACTAAGGGAAAATAAATTAACCCACTAGGAAAATAAAAACCTACACCAACAACAAGAAGGAACTTACACAACTACTTATTAAAAATATGACTCATGCAAGATTGGAATGTTACGAGGGCATTGGTCAACCCAAAAGGCATGACCAAGAACTCATAATGCCCGTAGTGGCACCTGAAAGCCGTCTTATGAATGCCCTGTTCCCGCACTTTGATCTAGTGGTATCTTGATTTGAGATCTATCTTCGAGAAGAAGATAGCCTTGTCCAACTCATCCAACAACTCGTCAATCTTGGGAATTGGATACCTGATTTTGATTGTCTTGTTCAAAGCACGATAATCAATACACATCTTGAAAGTTCTGTCTTTCTTCTTCACCAAAACCATAGAGGAAGCAAAAGGACTTGAACTAGGTCTGATATGTCTCATATCCAACAACTCCTTGATGGCTTTCTTGATCTTGTCCTTGAACTTCTTTGGATGCTGATAGGGAGTGGTGATGATTGGTTTGGCTCCCTCTGGCTCAATGGTATTTTCAAATCCTCTATCAAGTGGCCTCCTTGGAGGAATATGACTACACTGCAATTGTGCAATACCTCCTGCAAATCATCCTGGTAGTGCTTAGGCTTGCTATCCATGGACATAGAGGAGATCAAACATTGTGCTACCCATGCAACATCCCCATGTCTAAAAATGCTCTCCATTCTTTTTGCCGAGACAGCTCTAGGAGCACCGTTAGACATTCCCCTGAAAACAACTTTCCTACCATCTATCTTAACCTTGAATTCCATGTTTTGAAAGTTTTGTGAATACTTCCCAAGTGAGTGTAGCCACTAGATGCCCAAAATAGCATTGGTGTCTTCTAAGTCCACCACATAAAAATCATCAGTAACTGTATAGTTACCTAATGTGATGCTCATTTGTGGAACCTTCTACACATGCGAAATTTGATATCCATTTGCAACCATGACGTTAAAACCCTCGTGGTTCACAATCTGCAGTTCCTTCCTAGTAACCATTGTAGAATCTTTAAAGTTGTGGGTAGCCCCACTATTGATCAGAACTGTTATCCTCTATCCCTGTAACACTCCACAAACTCTGAAAGAGTTGAATTTTGATGTACCAAACATAGTTGAAAGAGTACCACCCTTCACCCCCTTAGGTGGTGCCTCATTGGCTTGCAGTTGCTCATCATCTGAATCACTTTGTTCGATGCCCTGGTTATGATCAAATTTCTCCTCTTCCTCACTATCAGAAACTATCTCTATATAATGCACCTTTCCCAAGGCTCTCTACAGTTGAAGCACAATTTCTTTCTCCGCAACTTTTGTCTAGTCTCATCATCCAATCTGTTTTTCTTGGCCGACTCTTTTTGAAATGGTTTCTTGCTTTTGCCCTTCTAAGAGGTAGAACCCTTTGACTGAAATTTGTTTTTCAAATTGGTGGAATCCATGTCCCTAGCTTTTTTGATTGCCACTTGTAGCGAGCTAGGATTGAGTGCTTTGATCCAACCCCTTAGAGGGTCCAACAAGCCATCCATAAACAAAACCAACAATCTCCTCTCTGATATATCAGTAACCAACACAAAGAGTCTCTGAAAATGAACAATGTAACTATCAACCGATCCCCACTGTTTCAATTGAGCCAACTCCTTGAAATTGAGCTAAGGATCCTTGTTATCAAACCTCTCGATTAACCTTTCCGTAAACTCAACATAGGATGTGATATGATCATGGCCCATGGTGACCATACCATGATGCCACCACTCATGAGAAATTCCATCTAGATGTATGGCAGCATATTTGATCGCTTCATCTTATGGCATTTGATTAAGTTGGAAGTGT
Source organism: Sequoia sempervirens (assembly GCA_007258455.2). Classification (NCBI taxonomy): domain Eukaryota; kingdom Viridiplantae; phylum Streptophyta; class Pinopsida; order Cupressales; family Cupressaceae; genus Sequoia; species Sequoia sempervirens. The sequence goes on from VDFB02211959.1 coordinate 6,451, forward strand.
CAACCTTCTGAACCCAAGCATGTGCTGAAGTCTTCCCTGAACCATCAAAGAAGGGCAATCTCAACTTACCAACCTTCCTCCTAAGGTCATTGTGGTGCTCTCTGTTGCCCTTGTTGGGCATATGTCTCATCCTAAGGTCTATGTAGTCACGAAAGGAGATATCATGCTGAAACCCTGACCTGCATCAATCCAATCCTGTTTGAGTTGATCTTGCATTTCTATCAATGTGGGCTCATTGCCTTCCCGAGGCTCTACTTTGGGTGGGAATACAGACATTAAAGGCCTTGAATTAGCTGGTGTAGTATGCTGATTTGGAGTCTTGTTATTAATTGAATTATCCCCTTGGCCATTATTGCCTCTGTTATTGCCATTTCGGTTATTATTGTTATTGTTGTTGTTGTTGTTATTGAGCAAGGTCCGTGCCAGTAAATCCATCAATTGAGCCATACATTGATTTGTTGTTCTTTGTTATGCCAACGATGTATTAAGAAGGTCTGTAGGATACCCTCTATCACCCATCTCTACCTCTCTATGTGCACCACCTCTTGTAGAGGAATCACCACTATCTGAGGAAGATCTTTTATGTATCCCCAATATACCTGAAGTAGTTTTCCCTTTCAGAACCTAAGTGGGCTGCCACTGTCTCCTTAATTCTCTGTTATAATATCATCTCTCTCTATCACTCATGAAAGCCACAGGCTAGCAGGAAAACCAGCTCTGATACCACTTTAAAATTCCCCACTCAAAATGCAACAAAATTTTTACGATTTTTCCTAGTTTGACAGTGCAAGCATTTTGTCAAACAGTTTGCCCCAAGCCAATAATTTGATCAATTTGTATTACTTGATTGGAAGTTCTTGGATTACATTTCAGAATAGTTTCCGGTGGTTTAATCACAATAATTCCAAAAGCATTATAGTTTGAATAGTAACATTCTTTCATGCCAATACATAGTGCTGGAAATGAACTTTACAACTGACAATATTATTGAGAAATACAAACAAAATATGTTTAATTGTATCTGACCTGATAAATATTAGTAACACTATTCATATGGCACCCAAACTGCTCCCAATTGTTGGTTTAGTCTACAGCAAGTGAAATCACCTTCTTGCTTGGCTGCACGACTTCCCCCCATGTTAGCTGCGATTATCCTTTAGACCCACGACTTACTAAGAAGCTAGTGACAATATTAAAAGGCACGATAATCTCCAAATAATGTCGATATTCTCCTTTTGACTGGCTTTGACTTCCATGTAGGCTCACGATTATTCTACCAATTGCGGCTAGCAAAACATGGGACGACAACTTCCATTTTGGCTCTTCAAGGTCTATGTCTCTCTAGTATTATCACTCATGACTCATCTAAGATAAGTTGCGATTCATGTCTGGGTCACGACAGTCTTACCAAGAGTATTACGGTGGCCACCACAAATATTTGGGGCTTGGAATATCACGCCAACCTTAGAATAGATAATCATTATCTTCAACAAAATACTCAAATATCATATATTTGATGCTTTTAGAATATCAATGCTTAATAACCTACATTCAGCATCTCGATGGAATAATCTGCCATAGACAATAGCAGGAGTACAGCCAGAACACTGCTACAATAGTAATTCTTTATGAACCTTGAAATCCTCTACAAATAATAAACCAGATATCCTAAAATTTGTCTTCAAAGGAGACTTCACAAATTTGGAATTGATCTACAATCCACAGGCTATGGTGGATAGTTTCACCACCGAACCCTGCAGCCCTCAAGCTCCCTAAGCTTCACAATCAGCCATGAAGGAAAACAATAATCTTCAATAATCAAATGAGCCTCCAAAATTGTATTTTGTATCTTCCTGTCAATAGGCCCTCAATATTTTCCCTCCTTTAATAATTTAAATATTTGAACTTTAGAGGGAAAATATAATATTAAAATGACTTTTAATATATTAATATTTTACTTAAGTCACTTAATAAATATTAATTAAATAATATTATTCATAAGATTTGACTTTAGGATGAATAATATTAAATAATTAATAATCGATTCCCTTAATTAAAAATAGCCCACAGGAATCGTATAGGCTATTCAACCTCAGGACCTGCAAGTTGGAAGGGGACATTACATCACTCGAGACAAAAACCTTAGCAGAGGCTGGAATACTAGCACAGTTGGCATCAAACCTTAGCGCCTTCTTGTATGTTGGTTTAGATTTTACCCCTTCACCCTGTGCAACAGAGCCCTCAATCACTTCAGCATTAAATATCTTTACATCCTCATTAAATCCACTTACCTTGTCATCAGCCGAGTCCCCTTTTGACCTTGACCTGGAGTATTTGACAGATACAGGGAATTAATAAATGGCGTCTACCCTAACATAAATAAACGGTGGCAGCCTACGACACAAACCCTGACCAATTGGACTGCCTTGAAATCCCGAGCTAAGCCAAATAACTCAGCAAGGAAGGTAGGAAAAGGGGTTAGATTCAAATCTGCCACCAAGCCAACCTGAAGACAAAGAAACATAATTACAGTTAAAAGAAAAACACCAAAAGCAACACAGCAGAAAACTGGAACACGGCTAACCAAGGAGGACAAAGAAATCCAAGAACGTTGAAGAGGACTAATCCAAGCTTCTTTTAGCGAAAACAAGAGCTCCAAGGTGCAGCAATGGGGGAAGACCATTCGTATTCCTCAGAGCACCTGTCACCCTCCCTTGAGTTCCTCCTCAATCAAGTGGGAAACAAAATTGGAAAAAATGTTTTGAAATATATCATTGAAGGAAAGGATTCCCATAAGGAGGGAAACTGATCAGTCAAGGAAATTTTGAGACTAGAACGAAAGAAAATATGGACTGTTGACTTGTTAATGCAACTCTTTCACTGCATAAAAAATTCATTTTTCTTTTGTTCCTGTTCTTCTGTAAACACTATTGACCTTATATTAACATGATATTTAATTTTTTTTTGCTTTCTTCCATAAATGATGTTTCTTGGTTAGATCTTCTGAAATTATTAGAATGATTTTATTTTCAAATATTACACCAGAAAATGTTTTAGTCGGTATTGTTCTCCTGCTGTGTTTTTTAACCATATTTTTGCTGCTTTCTTTTACCTGGTATTATATTAATTGCTTGATAATCAAATATGTTTTTTCCTAACATTTTTGCTGGAAAAAGGCATGGGATTGGTTTGTTGTTTGACACATAGCTCTGCGTTTGATAATAAGATTTTCTGATTAAAACTAAATGTAAGTGGAATGATGTGACCAAATCTGAATAATGTTTGAGAGGGTAGACTGAACTTCTAAAGAGCAAAATATTAAAGAGAAATTTAGAAAGAAGCTATATAGATGTTTGGGTATTCTTTCATGAGAAACAAATTTTAGAAACAGTTGAACTTGAAACATAAAATGCTACAAAGAAACATGCAACTGATAATATCCAATTGTCCAGTAAAAATGTCAAAAAGATGCAGACATTTCATAGTTTCTAATACTCCAAAACATTATTGGACCTCATTTTGTGATATGCCAAGCCAACCTGTCTCAAGTTGTGGAACTGAAAGCACTGTTTCTGATATTTGCATCCTATAACTGCATTTATGGTTCCTATTGATGCTCTTTATAATACATGTAACTACTTTTATGCCAATGTTGGTGCCAGTGTTATTACATAGGATTTTTATACCTTTATTATTTTTAGATTTCAGATATCTACATTGGCAACAAATCTTGGTGTTCGGAATATCACATTTCTAGGCTCAGGTCTTTTGCTGGCAAATTATATTGGTGCAATATTGGCTGCAGTTTACATGCCACAGGTAACCTAATTGTTTGCAATAAACTGTATGTTTTTTGTTGTCAGATTAGTTTTCCTTTGTTTGGTAATGTTTCTCATGCTGATAATTCTTTAGAAGTTTATACTATATTTATTTGAGAGTTTGAATGTTATAATCATTAATTTTTTGTGTAAAGGTGAAGCACACTTATTATATGACATTTCACCCTGATGACTTATTCTTGGATGTAAAAATATTGTGCAGACTTTCCAGTGCATGTTGATGGTATCTGGTCATGCCCTTTTAGCGGTGTTGTTGGGTTTTCAGGTTTTCTCCTCACATTATAGCTTGCAGTTTGATAGGTTGATGAATATTATTAACATCATCCAATATTATCTTTAATTGCTGTCCAAATGCAAGTGCGCCATTTTCTAAACTCACATACACACATATTTGGGTGGTGGGATTAGGGAGAAGGGGAGGGGAAAGAAGTGCAGGCAGGGTGAAGGGAGGGGGGAATTTTTAAACTTGTGCAGTGCTATGTAGTATGTATGCAATATTGTATCTGTTATTTTCAATTTATATGGTCTACCAATAGCTGTATACTCTTGTAAGTTGGCAAGAAATTACAAAAGATCTATGGTGAAATGTGCATGGTCAGAAAGGTCAACATACAAGATTAAATGTTTCTCATTCTTATTAGGCCCTTGGAAGTTGTTTTTTTTGTTTCATTAGTCCCAAAGGTAGCCTCTCATTTTGGCTTATTATGGCTTGAAAATTGCTTGTATCGTGTTTTCAAAACAAATGCCATTTTTGTCCTTGTAAGGAACCCAATATAGTTTATCCTTAGTAAGCCCAAGCTCTTGTCTAAACCGTGAAAGTTCATCTCTCAATAGTGTGTAATTTAAAATGCAATAGATGTTGAGGGGCCCATTTGGAGGGAATGGAGATTTGAGTAATGCAAATTACTTCTGCTACAAAACACCTCCATTTCAAGGTTAGACTTAAATTTCATCTTTCCTTCGAATAAATAAAAGGTGGGAATTTGACACCTTGAGGAATATTGGGTGAGTAGGTGCAAATGTATGTGGAAGATGTAAATTTCCTTTCAAACAATTTTTTTTAGGTTGATGAATTCTTCACTACGACTTAGTGGTCAAGGCCAAAGAAGCAGAAATTGCAAAAAATTGAGATTAATCGTAAAAATTGGAAATTCGAAGGTTTGCCAATTTTTTCCTCCATTGAATTGCAGTTTTCATTGAGCACTGATTTCTGTTGGTTTTCTCTGATTTCCACTAGATTTATTTAAGTTTAATTGCAATTTTTGAGGGTTTCAACCCACAATTACCCATAAAAATTTTCTGTGCAATTTTTGACAAAGCTTTTCTCGATTTTTGGTAGTGAGTTTCGACAATTTTTGTTAGGGTTTCTTTGGTATTTTTGTTGTGCCCTCTTTTTTTTCCTTAACTTCAATTTTTTTAATTTTCATTTGTTTTTATTTTTTTAAATTTATAAAAAATCTTATAACCATACTTTAATAATATTATATTATAATAATAATTTTCACAATATAATATTATTCTAATATATTATTAATATATAATATAATATATTGTAAAAAATATTAATATATTATTATAATATTATAATTATACTAGATATTAATATAATAATATATACTATTATATAATATAATTAAATAATTTATATTAATATATTAATATATAATTATTATAATTATATTATATATTAGATTATATTAATACATATTAATATATTATATATTTTTTTTAAATCTGATTTTTTCCTTTTTTTACCTATTTTTTCAAAAAATCATACTTTTGATTTTCTGTTTTTTTCCCCAAACGATTTTTGCTGCTATGGTCAAGGCAATATTGAAAGTATATTGAGAAAAGGTGAGGGGGTACATTTTTGGAAGGTTACTCTCCTTTGTAGCTAAAGAATGTAAAACATAATCCAAAGGGTAAACCCAAACCATATGGTCCTTATAAAAGTATATATAATGATAAGGTGAGAAGGCCCCTCAAGGAAATTAGGAACCGATAGAGAGAAAGAAGTAGAAGACAAGGTTAGATGAAAAAACCTATAATCATTTGAAAGTGAGACCCATAAAGGAAATCAAGTCTTGTCACACATATTTAGGAAAACTCCATAGTTGTCGGGAGACTAGTACCGGTACCGGTACAACTTTTTTTTGAAAATAGGAGACGGGGGTACTTGGAGACGCCATTATTTTTAATATAAATAAAAAATTAATAATTTATAGAAAATCTGAAAATATGATGGCATTGAACTTTCAAAACAATAATTTAATCACTCTTAGATGCGTCAAATACATTATGGTTTAATTTTTAAAGTTTCAAATGTTTAAACTTTAAAGTTTTTCTAGGTATTTTAGTGGGAGACATCGATTTTTGCAGCAAGAGAAGGCAGGGTTCTCGGGAAACTTCGGCGGAAGTCTCCAGCCTCCTGGAGACGTCTCCGGAGATGGTACCGGTCTCCGAGACGCATCTCTAAGGGGGGGAGATGCGTCTCCCGGCAACTATGGAAAACTCAAATGTAAAGAGCTAACATCATAATTCACTATCATGAGAGAACCAATATATGCTTTGCAAAATTCCATAGAAAAATGATGAGGGATTAGGGAGCCAAATTAGACAATCCTTGGAGGAAGTAGGGTAGTCTTCCTATCACCTTTCATAACACTCAAAGATGATAGATATCCAAAAGATGAGAGAAGATTGGTAATGTACTCTATTCCCCATGAGTTGTTATGCAAGAAAAGTGAGTTATTTGACTCTTGATTATGAGAAATAGAATGATGATACTTGGTGAGAGAGAGTAATAGGATATTATAGTAGTATCACATGGAGATGGTTATTCTCACTAAATTATTGAGGGTACTAGAATAGGTATAAGGAGGAAATAATCAACAGGGTAGCTCTTGAGGCAACTTACAAGGCCCTACTTATGAAAGTGACAACCTCTTGAAGGAAATGGACAAAGCACCTTTGATAGGGTAACCAAAAATTGGATAGGAACTTCTTGAATCTTTATGCAAGAGTGATATCACCCTAATATCTCTTATACATTACACATGACAATAAATTATTCTTTCTCCACTTCAAGAGAACAAAGATGATAGTGGTTCCATATACATAACCTATAGCCTAATAATATGAGGGTAATGGAAAAATCCTAACCCACTTATCATCCAATTGACCCATAACTAGTTTAGAGGTATGCAAAGCATTTTTGGTATTCCATAACCCTAAGATATATCACAATATCATTGGCATAGAAAAAATATTTGTTGAAATATATATGTTACAAGTGGAACAAATTATTTGTTAGATGTAGCAAATTTAGAGGGTAGCTATCAAACTCATCTGATCCACAAGGCATAATATTGATCTTCTTGTCTATGCTTAATAAATATGGCTCAAATAATGTTAGGTGAACATTGTTGCAATTGTTATAAATGTTTGATATAATATACATAGCATAATTATTCAACTTTATCAACTACACATGCTCATTTCTTGTCAATAAAATGAAAATTATCGTAAAACACGATTTAGGTCAAATAGAGCTTTTTCTCCTTGAGTAACGTTCTGCTGTAAGTTCAGCGATTGAATTGACACTAAAACCAACATTAGATCTTGATTTTTTTTAGTTTTATATCTTTTCATCACATCTTGCCGTGATTCATTACAATAAAAAGAATGCACCCTAACCTCTTCAATATTTTCCCCAACAAAATGTTGCTAGAATCCTAAATCAAAATAGGTTTCCATTAATTTCTTGTCTCCATCTAAAGGAGTGATCACAACTAGGGTTTGCATAGCCGACTAGAGATTGAATCTTGGCAAATCATAATCATAATTATTGATGAAACTTGCTAACTCAACTAGTTTCCATCAAGATGGATTGCATGTAGAGTTTTTTTTTTTTCACTTTTGTTTCTCCAACCAGTTGTTTGAGCCTTGACACATTGCAGGTTTATTGAACCTTTCTTATTTCTATCATGACAAGTCTAGAGTTTACATCGCTTCATCCTGTCATACTAATGTTTCTCTTTCTTTCTAGTGCAAAAGGCTTGTCTTCAAGGAGGGTTTTTCTTGTCCACTTCCTTGAAAGGTATCTCAAGTTGTCATAATGGAACTTATTGGGTTGCCCCCTCAAAAAAGGAGGGCATCTCTTGTCTCCTTCGAGTGTACCCTGTTGACCTCTTGAAAGTTAGGCATCTAGGGTTCTTTCCTTCCTATTTTTGTCTTATTCCTTATGCTCCTTTAGGTTTTCTCCTTATTAGGCATCTTGGTCTTAGGCACCCTTTCTGGTTGGTCCTTCTAGGGTGGCTCCTTCCACTCCAAGGACAAAAAAGCTAGGATTCAGTTGTCCCATCTTGGTATTAGCCTGATGCAAGATCACAATCCTCTTAGATCTTAAGTTGGTGGGGTCCAATCCAAAATAATAATGTAGTTTGAAAGGCAAGGTTTGAACTATGTTTTTTTGCCTCTTTGCTACCGGTGGGGCTCTTTAGTTAATAGCTTACCATCTAGGTTGTAGGGTCCAAACTAAGTTGCCTTTTGTTGGCTTCCTTTAGTGGACATCATACTCTTAAAACTTTGGATGGTGGGGTTATAGCTTGCACCCATTTTTTTGACCTTATGAACCAAATGGCCCTTTGGAATTTAGGTGCTTTTAGCTTACCTATAATGGATGGTGGATGGGATTACATAGACTAGATTCAATGGTCAAGTTGTTTATTTGAGATTTGCATTATGTATTGTAATGGAGTGAATTTGCACCCCTCGCAAATTCCCCATTTGCATCCCCTCACCTTAGAAAAATTAAATCCGACAATGCATTTCCACCTCATCCATCTGATTTCCACCCACTTGGCAGTTGTTTGTAGTGTTGGTGGGGGAATTTTTGTCGGGGACGCTAGCGCGGCGTGCGAACATCTGCGCGGCACGCTACTGTCCTGATAGGATTCCCGCCTCTGGAATCTGCAGAGGTGTTACACTTCTCCATTGGCGACGATGAGTAACGCCCCTGTGCCCTTGACCGACCTCGAATGGCTCTTTTGGGCTGATATTCACTTCAAAACATTCCATTGATTCAATTTGGATCTCTACACTCTCACTTCACGTATTTACACACTCTTCCAACTTTTTCACAGCATTCTCCACCATTGTTGAAGCTCTAAAGAGTTACTCTACCGAATTTTACTCTCGTTGCTATGACAATTGCATCTTCAAGCTTGTGAGCTCGCATCTCCCTTCACGCGCTCGAGGGCACTTTGCTTGGGAGGTTGGCGTTCGTGTGGAGCTTGCAGGAGGTTGGACCTATCGTGAGTTGGATTTCTACCACCCTTGCTCTTGTGAAAATCCTAGTAAAGACCTTGAAGTATTTCTCTCATTATTCAGTTATTCTATCATTTTCTGTTTTCATTATCGCATTAAACTGCATTATTTAAGTAGTTAGCACGTTTCTATGACTTCGCGCTTGAATCTTGTACTTTCTGTCCATACAGACACCAACGCACTAGTGAGATGCCAGCGTGTCGCGCTGTCGTCCCTGTTTTGCATTGCTGTCCTCTGGTAGAGCGCTGTTCGATGTAGGGTTTGAAGTCCGAAAACTTGCTCTTTAACCTCCTGAAACTTTCGGGTTAGCAGAAAGTCAACAGTATCGAGAGTGCTCTTCTTTCTCTACCTTAAACGCCTTACAACTTTCCTAAACCTTCCATCTAGCTTGAGGTGGATCAGGGCAACTGATTGTTCTAGACCTCCCTGTGACCTGGGGTCCTAAGCGTTCAATCCCCCTCCTCTACATTTTGGTGAACCTGACATGAACCATTCTGGTTTCGTTTTGTAGTGCTGAAAGACTTTCCCTCGTGTTGTAGGAGTGTTGTGGGTGTGAGTGTTGCAAGGCGCCTAGCCGTGCAACCCAACCTACGACCCCTAGTGGTGTAGCCAAAAGGTTTCCTAAGCATTATGAAGCAAAAATTTAAGTGGGTCACCATCTAATTGTGAAACCCTTGGGGGCTTCTGTGAAAGTTTCGTCTAGTGTATGCAAAGATGGCTTCCTTCCTACATCTACCCATCCCATCTGCGCAACTTGCAAGTGGATCTCCTGCTATAACATTCACCTTGCAGGATTCGCCGATGAACGCTAACAGAGAGCCATCTCCTTTGTACATTCCCACACGTATCAATGGGAATACCGTAACTAGTGTTCTCGTTGACCCTACATGTTGGGTGAATGTCATCATAGAGGAGATCATGTTGATAAACTTTTTACATAAGGATGGATACGATGAGTGTAGAAGCACTATACGTACACACGATGGGCTTTCTGTCCCTCTCATCGATTGTATCACCTTATTAGTCTTGGTTGGGCCCAAGATTGTGAATGCACTCTTTGATATCATCCTGGTGTCTGAACTATTCATAGTGAAACTACACATTCCTTGGTTGGTTTTCATGAATGCAGTTACCTCGGTGATTAATAAGTGCTTGAAATTTTCCCATGAGGGTTGTGTGCATGTAGTCCACGAAATTGGTTATAAACCAACGATTGCGCGTGGGGGCTACTCACTGGATCACTTCTGGCCTGCCCCTGTTAGTCCACTCCCTCCTTAACCAAGCCTTATCTTTGCCCTAATTTAGCCCTAACCCTATTTCATTGCTTCTCAAGCAATCTTGGCCATTTATTTTCATGTCATATTAGCTTTTAATCCTAGCCCTTCATCCAAATGTGGTTTTCTATAAAAGAGACCTCTCATTGTCATTTTATACCTAATAAGAGAATTCAAGCACTCAAGGAGACAAGTACAATCTTCAATATTTTGCTATCACTATCACTAGGCTTATTGTTGCATACTCAAAATCTAAGGGAAATCAAACATATAAAGCAAGATGGAGATGACAATGGAGGTGAATCAACCATGGCATAGGAATATTGGTAACATTGCTTCATATTTTATTTTTCTTTGTTCATTTGTGCTTCATTGTTGGTTTAGGGACTCTAGGGTTTGAGTTTTATTGAGTCACGCCTTTTACCTTAATTTTACCCTATTCTACACCTCTCTTTGATATGCCTGTAAGTTTTGAAGTATCCGGGATGCCCTACCAATGGCATGTCATGAATATCCCTCATTATCTTCTCCTTAAGTTTTGACTTAGGGAGTAGATATATTCTATCCTTGTAGTAGATAATGCCATCTACCACCCTATACCTGTCATCTTGAATATGATGATCCATCAACTCACAAGCAAACTTATTCTTGGAATATTCCACCAGGAGGTGGGATTTCCAATCAGCTGAAATCTCAGTAAGGCAACACACAACTGGTTTCTTGGAAACAACATCAACAACAATATGTTTCTTGCCCTTAACATACTCAATGCCGAAATCGTAGGCCTATATCTGGCTAACCTACTTCTGTTGTCTCATTCAAATCCTTTTGTTCCAAGAAATGCCTCAAGCTGTTGTGGTCAATCCTTACCACAAATCTCCCACCTACTAAATATTGTCTGAACTTTGCCAAAGCATGCATAATGGCGAGCATCTCCTTGTCATAGATGGAATAGTCTCTCTGGGTCCTTGAGCTTCCGACTCTCAAATGTTATTAGATGTTTGTTCTACATCAAGACAACTCCTATACCCTCAACCGAAACATCACACTCAAGCACAAATGACTGAGTGAAATAAAAAAGTGTCAATACAGGACAAGTGCTCATCACCTCCTTGAGCCTGTCAAATGCCCTCTGAGTTTCCCCTGTCCACCTAAATGCCCCTTTCTTTGTGAGGTCCGTTAGGGGTGCACCCAATTGTGTAAACCCCTTAACAAAGCGCTTATAATAGCTGCACAATCCATAGAATCCACACAACTTTGTAAGGGTCTTAGGTGGTGGCCAATCCAATATGGCCTGTATCTTCTCTTGATGCACCTGCACACCTTGCACACTGATCACATGGCCCAAATACAAAATTTCTATCATGCCAAATTCACATTTAGATGCCTTAGCGTACAATGATTGCTCTCCCATGATGCCCAACACCTCATCTAACTGCGTCAAGTCATCCTCCCATGTCCTGCTGTAAATAAGATCATCAAAGAATACTAGGAAAAATTTCCGCAGCTACTTGTTGAAGATGTGATTCATATAAGACTGGAAAGTGGCAGGAGCGTTGGTTAACCCAAATGGTATGACCAAGAACTCGTAGTGCCCATAATGGCACCTGAATGCTATCTTATGTATATCCTGCTCTTTGACTCTGATCTGGTGATATCCCGATCGAAGATCAATCTTCGAAAAGTAGACCGCTCCATGCAATTCATCCAATAGCTCATTGATCCTAGGGATAGGATATTTTTTTTTAATTGTTTTCTTATTTAGAGCTTGATAGTCGATACACATTCTCATGGTTTCGTCCTTCTTTACCAAGACTACTGAAGAAGCGAATGGACTGGAACTGGGTCTAATATGGCCCATATCTAAGAACTCCTTTGATGGCCTTCTCTATTTCATCCTTGAACTTCTTCGGATGCCTATAAGGAGTAGTTATCACCAGTTTGGCCCCCTCTTCTAACTCAATGGTGTGCTCGAAACTTCTGTCAAGAGGTCTCCCTGGAGGAATCTCTCCGAAAACCCTATCATATTTGCCCAACAATGCCTGAATGTCCATATGGTATGGCTGGAAGCTATTTGAAGATTCCTTAGATGTAATTAGACACTCTGCTGCCCAAGCTACATCTCTATGCCTGAATATGCTTTGCATCCTCTTAGTTGAAACTATCTTAGGAGTACCATTGGCCATACCTCTTAGAACCACCTTCTTACCATCTGCTGCCCTGAATTTCAGCTCCATTGTTTGGAAGTTCTGAGAATACTTCCCCAAGGAATGAAGTCATTGAATCCCCAAGGTGGCATTAGTATCACCCAGGTCAACTACATAGAAGTCATCTGTCACTATGTAGTTGTCGAACGTCCCATACAATCGAGGAACTCTGTGTGTGCATGTCATACTGAAACCATCAACTACCATAACATTAAATTCCTGAAAGTTTTCTACAAGAATGCCTCTCTTAGCCACCAAAGTTGAGTCTATGAAATTTTGGGTTGCCCCACTATCAATCAAAATTGTGACACGTTGCCCCTATAGTACTCCCCTAATTCTAAAAGAGTTAAATCTAAGAGTACCTGATAGAGTGGCAATAGCTCCACTCTTAGCCTCCTCATGTGGCTGCTCATCATCTGAACTACTATGTTTGTTGCCTTAAATCTGTTCTACTTCCTCTTCCCCATCACTATTAGAAAGTACCTCGATGTAATGCACCTTACCCTTACCCATACGCATGTGATCAGGTTCCCAAGGCTCCTTACAACTGAAACATAACTTCTTCCTTCTCAATTCTTTACGAGCCTCATTATCCAACTTGTCTTTCCTAGGCCACTCCTTCTGGAAGGGTTTTTTGTCTTTGTTTTTCTGAGGAAGGAAAGGTTTAGAAGGAAATTTACTCTTTGGGATAGAACTCTCCATGTCTCGTGCTCTAATGATGGCATCCTGTAGAGACTCTGGTTTGAAGGCCTTAATCCAACCACGCATTGGCTTGGATAAACCCTCAATGAAAAAAATGATTAACCTATGCTCTGACACATCCGTCACCATGAGCGAAAGCCTCTGAAACTCAGAAATGTAAGCATCCACCGTTTCAATCTACTTGAGTTGTGCCAACTCCCTAAAGTGTAACTCTAGGTCCTAATCAAATCGGTTAATAAACTTTTGTGTGAATTCCAGGTATGAAGTAATACTGGCATGCCCCAAAATAACCAGCCCATGGTACCACCACTCGTGGGCCTTTCCATCCAAATGCAATGTAGCATATTTGATTGCCTCTGTCTCCAACATAGGGTTGAGTTGGAAATATGTATCCAACTTCTGAACCCAAGCTCTGGCAATGCATTTGTTAGAGCCATCAAAGGAAGGAATGGACAACTTTGCAACCTTTCACTGAAGATCCTGATTTTGTGGGCTCCTATTGTGATCCCTTGGCCTATTCCTGTACTTATTGGTGCAAAATTTTTGTAAGGACATGGCTGCATGAAATTCATCACCAAGGGCTTGGTACTCTCTCAAGTAATCAGTAAACCCTTCACCTTGTCCTTGCTGTCCTGGTTTCTAGCTTGCTGTCCCCCCAAGAATTGAGGCAAAAGAGGTCTAGGAGTCACTCTACTAGCTGTCCTAGTGTGGCTCTGTGCAGGAATGCAAGTGTAGCTCCCTTCACCATGATTTCCATTGTTGCCATTGTTACTATTGTTCCCATTTGTACCTCTTGAACCATTGTTGCCATTATTGTTATGAATTCCCTAGTTATTAGTAATGAACTGAGTAAGGAGCTGAACTAACTGTTGTTGAAGTCTTGCAAGGTCATTGAAAATTTGCATAGTACTACCCTTCGATGGTTCATTCCTATCACCCATGTTTTCCTCTTCTTTAGAATCTGAGTTAAATAAATTATCAGTTCCTCTTTGCCTTCTACTCCTATATGTGATGTATTCCCTATTCTCCGGATTCATTAAAAGTCATACAATTCACAGGCTAGCAGGAATACCAACTCCGATACCACTGTAGAATCTCCTCTTGTTTTAAACGATATTTTTGCAATTAATTTTCCAATTTGACATATGTTAACATTTTGTCAAACATTTAATATGCACAACATTGGGAATAATACAAATTGGATTTCATATTGCAAAGATACAATGTAAATAAGTCACCACATATAGTTCAGAGATTTACACAATAAAATACCAATACAGTCATCTTATTAATGCTGCATGTTGCAGAATATTCAATGTATATTTCTGACCTGGAGAATGCTGCTGGTTTATGACAGTCATATACAGATTTGCATCATTTATAACAACTTTCTGAGTAGAGGTAACCTACAGTAAATACTTGGAATTGGAACGCAGCAGTTAACAATTGCTCCCTTGTCTCTTAATGCTTATGACCCCATTGATCTTTGCGGCTGCTAACTCTCCAGTTTGGCGCTTTATACACTCAGCCGAACCATCCCAAAAGCCTCGCCACTTAGTTTGGATGCTAGTAACGCATGGCCCCACGGCTAGGAGAAGATACATGGTTAGGAGAAAAGAGACACCTTTGTGAAATGGAGACCCCACGACCTCCCTTTGTGCCATTCTGCTAGATGCTGCAGTCTCAACCACCCACAACTTGCCTTATCTCCCACACAGCAGTAAAAACTTAGCACGACTTCTCTGTGCAAGCCGTCATTCCTCCTAATAATGCCCACAACCAATAAAAGGCTGTTGACCGATGCCAACATGTAGCTACACCTCCATACAAACACCCCACTCTAGATTCGATGCCTTTGCAGGTCAACCAGCTTAAGCACTGATTGTAAACTCTTCTCTTTGCAACATTCAAATGACTAACTCCCAATACTGCATAACTCTGATATAGACTAAGCAAAATAGATTTATTGTTAATCTGCAAATTCGTCTCCAAAGAAGACCCACAAATTTGGCAATATAGGACACCGTGAAAGACCTATATGATCTCTCCAACTTGACCGGCTAGGGTGGATTAGTCTCACCATCAAACCTCGTCACCCTAGGGTTTTTGTCCCAGAGCCAAGAGCTTCGAAAAGTCCTCGAAATATCCATTTGGAGAAAATAAGCAAACATCGCCCAAATGAGCTCTAATCTTAGCTTTTAATACACTTGCAATTTTCCCGCTCAAATAATTAAAATAAAGTGACTTTATAAGGTACCTTTTTAATATTTCTTCCAAAGTCACTTTATAACACCTTTTAATTTAATTATTCAATATCACCTTATAATGTTTTTTTTTCCTCGCTAGGCAACATTAAATAATTAAATTAACCAATTCCCTTAAACCGACTATAGCCTATGGGAATTACATAGGCTATTAAGTCCTCCTAGAGTGATCACTAGGAAAGGGACATTACAATGAACCCTAATGGCCTATGGGCTCCACCCAAACCCCACAAGCTCTATAAAATTGCCTCCTATCCTCATTTTAATTCACAAAAACAAATCGACTAGAAGCTAATAGTGTGAGTGTGAAAGTGAGAGCTGCAAGTGTAAGGTGAAAGATTGAAAATGAAGAGCAAGAGGGTTGAGGAGCAAGAAGAAAAGCAAGAAGTGGAGTGACACCAAGTTAATGTTCACTTCAAAATTCAAGTGTTTAAAACTAGTTTGCCAAAGTTTCATTTGTAATTCTTATACATCTTTGTATAACTATTTTTTCAAGTACTATATGTATTTGGGCTTGTTAAGGAAGGTAGTCTTCATGCATCTTGTCAAGCACACCACCCCGAGATGGAGCACTCGTGGGTTGGGAGGTGAATGAGTGCTCCTGGGCTTGATCAAGGAGGATGGAGCCCCTCCAAGGTGGATGAGGGATGGAGTGGACTTGAGTTCTTGCCATGTTTGTGGGCCGGGAGGCAGATGAGTGCTCCTGGGCTTGAGAGACTTCTCAAGTACATCATCCCCAAGATGGAGTGCTCGTGGGCCAGGAGGCATATGAGTGCTCCTAGGTTTGAGGATCTTATCAATTACGCCACCCCGAGATGGATGGACAAGGATCCACCCATGCTGTCGCAATACAAGGACAACCATCCTTGAGATTGCGGTTTGCGAGTACTTAAAGTGAATTCCTAATATGATTGGCTATAGGAATATGCTTTGGAATAACCATTAATGATGTTAAGTTATTTTGAATCCAAATGTTAATGATGCTATGAACTATAGATCTAACTATTATGATGTTTTAGCTATGATGTATTGCTCTCAATATAATAATATTTTATGTGTTAATATGAATATAACCATAAAGTTTATACTTGTTATTGCTAATATCAGTTTTTAGTGATTATTATTGTTTTGCAGGTCTAAATTTAGGAATATCCCAAACAGGGACATTACAAAAAGGAAATGTTATTTCATTCAATATTTAAGGTATAGTACTCACTTGTCTATGGAGGAAGGTGGAGGCACAAAAAGGTGGAGAGAGCAGGGGCAACACCATCCACAATACAATGGCAAACCATTACGACTTGTAGGTTATAAAAGAGGTTGCTTGTCATTCACCAAATGTTCCTTGGGCTCTGATATCAGAGCATAGAGATTTCTAGAAAGTCTAAATCACGATCAGAAATAATAGGCACAAAAAAAAAAATATTTAAAATATTAAGTTATCTTTCTTGTATTCCAATGTGACTTGGCAACCAACTATTTTAACAACAATAATAAACAACAAATTATGAAGGTGATTTTATTATAATATGAACCTTAATATTCCAACATCTATAGATACAAAAGCTTATTTATGCTTGGAGACCATGTTTAACCATGTGAAAGCATTCTTATTTCTATGTTAATTGTGTTCGATGACCGATTAGGTAGATACTTATTCTTGTACTGTTTAGCTTGCATAATTTACAATTGTGAAGTTTGTGCTTATAATATGTATGCCAAGTAGATTTATCCATCTGCAGCCATATGAATTGAAGTATGTAGAATTATATATTGGACATGCCTAAGCTTTATAATAATCATATTCAGTTTGTTGATGTCCGTGCATTATCTTTAGTCTCACATGATATTCTACAGGCTTGTAGGCGTTACCTACTTAAATTCAAATGTGAAAACTAATTTAGATTTAATAATGTGAGAGATTACATTGACCGTAAAGGATATAGATAATTATTATAGTTAGGAAAATGTCTAGACCATTAGTTGGACGATCCTTCAAATCAGTTTGTGATGATGGGTTTTCTCAAAAATGCACGTGATCTGAAAGATTTCTCAACCAAACCTTTTCTAAGTAACCCAATAAACTAAGGTTTGTTTATTCTATACTACTCGTAGAGGGAGGGATAGTGGATACCTGATATTAACACCCCTAAAGGCTAGAACTCAAACTGCTTTTTTTATACATACAAATCTGGATTTTGAAAAATCATGTCTTTATTATCTTTCCTTATTGCATTTGGCACATATTTTTATCGTTGTAACACGTATTTCTAACAATATGCGTATTTGTTTGTCTTGTTGGTAGCTAGACATGGATTTTGGACCAGTCAAATTACACAAAGGTATGTAATTCATTCATTCATATTTATTTATTTTTTCATGTTTTGGTTTGCTAAAATAGTTAAGTTTGTGTCTCAAGTTTGTAGTAGGGTATGGTTGATAAGTGTTGGATGTTTTTCAATTGTAATGAAATCAACATATCTACTAATTTGTTCATAGATTATTTACAATTTCACTTAATATCATCATCTCTAAACATTTATCCACATGTATGATTGCCTGCATTTTTCTGATATCCTTGTAAAAGGAAAATACGATAGATTCTTTGAGTTTATGTATATGGTTGGACAATAATGTCCACTCTATACAATTAAAAAGCATTACATTATCAGTTTTGGTGCAATAGCCGTCTTAAAATGCTCCAAACTACCTTTAACTATTTGCAAGCCTCTGTATTTACAGTCAAATTGTGCGCAACATGCACTGTTTAGTACAAAATGTAGATCTTGGCCAAGAAAGTTTTTGTCATAAGAACTTGGAATTGACAATAAACACCATGTAGATGGTTCATATGAACATGACATAAAATAGTTAACAAATTGTTACATGACAAAATAATATTGATCAAGTTAAAAGTATTGTTTACATAATTCATGTCATAAGAGAAGGATTCTTCCTTAGCAAACCACGGCCCTTTATAAATAACTGATATTGGTCATGTAATATTGATTTGTAAATAGCGTGGATATAACAAATTACATGACCCTTAAAAAATAATCAGTATTGTAAGCATGCTTGTTGATGTATTGATTTGTAAATAGGGTGGATATAACACTTCTTGCTTGATCAACATAAATCTTAGGAACTCCAATCAATGAATGATTGATATACTTGTTGGTCCATTTTAGCATTTGAATTTGCACTTTTTAATGTGACACAAAACGGAATACATGTATAGAACTGTCCCTTCAAATTAGAAGGGAAAGCTCCTTGCAAAACAAAAAATAACATACACTAGACTACTTTGCACAACATGTATTTGTTACACAATCTTTATACTTGGTCCCATGAGGGGCGCTATTTTTGGTACAGTCCATACTTGATAGAAAGCCCAAAAGAATCATTTTCTTCAAGCAATTTTAATAAAGTCATATGAGAGGAGAGCTAGCATCCAAACTAAATATCAGACATCAATTCATCTTGCTTATACCGTAAATATCAAAACCAGTTTTGAGGGCAAGAAACCAGAACTCATTAAATAAACTATTTTCTACAATATTCACTTTTACAAAGCATGAAAAGATGGATGTATATATGCTGAAAAATGAATATCAGTTCCAACTATCAATATTTGTTGTCAGTGTTTTGGATAATTCAACAGTCCATTCACTGTTCCCATCTGAACACAAAATTCCTAGCATTCCTGGAAGGAAGCAGGCAAGGATTTAGTAGGCCACTTCGGGTTTTTTGAAGTAAAGAAATTGAAAAAACAGGATCCAACGAACAGGAGATGATAAAAATAGGCTCCAACAAATGGGAGCTACCATCTCCAGTTTTAATGCCCTGGAAAATTACAGGAAACATAATTACTTCAAAGTTTGCAGGAATTGTGTCTTTCACAATAATTAGGGTACATATATTTTTTGTAAGGGGAATTTGTAGCAAATGCTGGAACCCACCTAGAGCAATAAGGAAGCCCATAACCTGGTGGTTTCGTCTGAAACAAAACAAACTTCTAGAGAAGTGCAATAGACCGAAGTTAATGACAAATAAAAACTCAAGGGCTTCACCTGAGTTGGCCTAATGGTGGAGAACTTGTACTCTTGAGAGAGAGGTCACAAGTTCAAATCCTGCAGGGGGTAAGGTATGTACAGCTCGTATTGTGGAGCACGAGTTAGGTGCCTCCCCCATATTGGGAGTACGAGGAGTCTCATATACTGTAAGCCATTTGTAGACCCAAAAACAGACCGCCTGGTATCGTGGACTATAAAAGGACCTTTCCTTTCCTTTCCTTTCATGTAAAAGGCTTTACAGCATTAATATTTTGAACCCTTTGAAATTTCTGAGGCAACTGTAACAACAAATTTCTACCCCAGATTTGAGCACTAAATTTATATTCTTTTTCTGTGAGAGATTCATTTATATATATTTTTTAACAATTTTAAAAATATTCTATCATGTTTAACTAATCATTTAAATATGTATTTTCGTCTGCAGGAAGCAATTGCCAAATATTATCGGTTCATTTGGAATCTTTTCTACACAGAATACATTTTGTTTCCATTTATTTAGTTAATATTTCTTTTAATTTATATATATTGAAGAGTAAATTCAAACAATATGTAAAACAATTTTTATTTGGTATATACTATTGTACTTTTAAAATGTTAGTAATTTTTATAGTACAATTCAAATTTTATAGATATTTTCTCAAAATTTTAAATTGGTGGATTTCTGGTATAGAATCATGTAAATATTTTTACATCTGATTTATGATCATAGAATGAGAAAAAAAAATTGATAAATAAATTACAAATGATAACATTTTACATTTATAAAAATTAATGTATAATTATAATTTTATTTATATAATTTTTTATAGTTGAAAATATACCATTAAAAGATCTCTATTATTTAGATAGATTTTTTTCTTTTAAATTTAAAAATAAACAATTGTTTAATTATTTTATTTATATTTATTATATTAACATATTATATAATAATTAAAAATAAAGTGCCATCATTTTTTAAAAATTAATTATAATTTTTAATGTTCATTTTTAATTTTAAATTTATAAAATCATTTCATAATAATAAAATTTAACTTTTTTCAAACATTTTTTTTAACATAAACCTTGTAATGAAATCATAAATTTAATTAAGAGATTTTCATAATGGTTATCTTTAAAACTATACGACATTGAAAAATATTTAATCAAAATTTTAGAGTTGTCAAGTTTTCAATCTCTTGACAAATATTGACATAGAGCATTCAATTCAAAGAAGAATATTACCCTAATTTAATATTATTTGAGTTCTCCTAAAAGAATGATCATTCAATACAATTTTTTGAATTTATTAATAGTTGAATTTATTAATAGTTTATTTTTATTGCAAGTCATGGTGATTCTTAAATTCTCTTAATAGATAATATTGTCATTGTAGAATGATAAGTTTCATTGAAACATTTTTATCATTTTATTAAGATTTTATATCGAGATTTTGTATTTTCAATTGTAGATGAAAGTATGCAAAGTATTTATGTTTTGTCAAAACTTTACAATTATATAGATTTGTATTAGATAAAGAATTGTTTATATATGTGCGATATAAAATTAGTGAAGTTGATTAAAAGTATAATTAATTATTATTTAAAATTAGAAAACAAAATTTTTCAATCTTTTAGATCATTATTGTGGGTTTAATAAAGTATCTAATGTTATTAGTATTTGATGAATCTATTCAATTAATAATAGATTATTGTTTGTTTATATTAAAAAAATAAAGATGTTTAAAGAGGTCCAAACTTCTTGTCAAGCCCTTTTTATTTGGGAGGATGTACATACATTCTATGTTTTATAAAATGCATTTCAAACTCTTTAAAATGAATCCACACCTTATATGTCTGGTAATTTGTGTTAGTTTATTGAACACCATTTTGAAATATTTATCATTGATTTTGATAGTACTTTTGGATCAATCATTAGATTTTTTTGTTTGTCATCTTATTAGATCACACATAGTGGTCCATCGTAGAATGAAGAAATAATCATTCATAGTAGTTACCAATTGATATAAAATATATTCCTAACATTTTCTAGTATTTGACATTGCCAAAACTCCAAATTAGTAAGTAATTAATATGGAATTTGATCACAACATACAAATTTTCCAATCATGACATTAATAGAGATATTAGAAAGGACATTCACTAAAGCAGTTCAAGTATCTAAACTCTATAATGTCTAGATCCATTCTCAATAGCTTGAAGTGCATTCTTGAGAGCTATAAGTGCATTTAAATCATTTCATATAAGAGCTATTAGAGTCACTTTTGGCAATTCTAAAAAAAACTTTATTTTTTCTAGGGAGAATGTGTAATTAAATTTGTTAGTCACTTTGAATGAATCCTTTGTTACTTTTTTGAGACAATCATCATTGTTGGCATTATCAAGCATTAAATTTGTCCAAGTCGTGTTAAAGAACTTATTGTGGTTTAACAATTAGCTAAATGAAATTAAACATATGAAAATGATTGGTTGAAATGGTAGGCATTCATTAAAAATATTATGGAGACTGAATGCAAAAGTAAACTTATAGAATGTAGGTACTTAATAGGAATTTTATTTTTGGAAGCTAAATTTTATTTAATAAAAATCTTTGGTATGGGATGAAGTGAAATATGTATTAAGTTTCCAAACATTTTCCCAATTATCAAACACCCTGCGAGAAATAGGGAACTTCCAATAATATATAGACTAACTATTAGGGGTTAAGAGACACAGACTCATTGCACCACTTGAACATCTTTGTGCTCATAGGCTTTGTCAATATATTTGCAACATTCACTAAAGTGTCAACCTTTTCAAGCATCACTCTTTCATCCTCCATGTCACAAACAAAATGATACTAAACATTATATGTTTTATCTATACATAAAATGTTGGGTGGTTCTTTACCAAGTTGGTGGCACTCAAACAATTGCATCTGACATAAATTGTTGCCTAACTTGGCCCAATATCTGAAGCCAAATTATCTCTTTACAAGCTTGAGGAGTTGCCATGTACTCTACATTTGTAGCGGGTAAAGTGACCACAACCTATTGCTTATCCATCCAACTAATTGCATCACCAATTTGGTTAAAAACATAAGTAGTAGATCTTTGGTTGTCCATATCTCTTGTCCAATTCAAGACAACAAACCCCTAGATCTCCAAGTGTTGATAGTGCCTGTAAATACTTGAAGACTCTCTTCATTGCTCCCTAGTGCTTTGATATGATTAGTCATAAATTTGCTCAAGACTCCCATTGCTTCCAGGTAATGTTTGGTCTCTTCCAGGTAATGTTTGGTCTAGTGCATACCATAACATACATCAAATTACCAACAACATTAGCATAAAGAACATGAGACATTGTTAGAAACCAAGATCAGATTTGCAAGCTAGAATAGACCTTCCACAGAAGAGAAAATCAGAAAAAACACAGAGGTTGCAAAAAGATGTGCAACATTAATTATTTAGGAATTTAATAATTACAAGATATGATTTGCTTTATAAAAGCAAAGATGCATAACCTTAATCTTATCTTGAGCAATAAGATAGCTCAAAAGATAAAGATGAGAATTAATTAACCTAGGAAATAAATATTACCTAAGTAAACTTATGCAAAGTGTAATTAAATATTAATTACACCAACACCCCCCCCATAAGTGCAACTTAGGGAGACGCAAATAAATCATGCACCTAAAACTAAGATGAATGCAAGAAAGCATGAATGGGTCCCGGCAACAAGGCCTGATCAGGTACCCAAGTACAAATGCAATATCAGGTAGAGAAGGAAAACCCAGTGGGACAAAACCCCCCTACAATGAGATGACTGCTGCAAGAAGCACTGGAAGATCACTGTGGAGTAACACTGGAACCACAATTTGACAAGCAAGGAAAGATACCTCTGTCTACAAGTGAAACCAAAATCGGAATCATGATAATGTGACAGCAGACCTGATGCCACGGAACACTCGAAAACTCACAAACTGGAACAACACTAGAATCTGTGAAGCAACAGGAGATGAGATGATGACAGAATCTGAAAACCGTGTATCTCGATGTCGATGCCAAACTGAGACTAAAACTCTTCGATGGGAAGGAGTACCATATAGACTCTGGAACATTAACCATAAAAACATGGTCCTCAAACTGAGATGGATCCAATGCGGATCATTAACCATAGGCTCTCAATCTAAAGCGTGAACCGATATGAATCAACAATGTGTCTAGCTAAGCAAAGATATGGCCAAAATAAACTAAGAGACCAGATAAACTCATGCGAGTTGCCATCAAAACAATATGAAAATGGAGATCAAAGTGAAAAAACAACACTCTAATTAGATTATTATGCAAGAAACCCTTTGAATAATCATAGTTCGTTTATTTATAATAACCTATCGATTGTAGTAGAGCATATAAACATGCATAAACATAAAATATAAAATTACGCTGATTCAGAGGATAGAATCACTTTTCTCCGATGGAAGATCAAAAAGATCACTGAGTCAAGATATGTCCCTCCTGCTTAAATCAAATCTGACTTCAACTAGAAAACATCCTATCAAACAGAAAATTTCGGACAAATACCATCACAAAAATGGCTCACCATGAGTCTCGCTTCAAAACGCCCGGATCAAAAAAGTTATGATCGAAAGAAAAAGAAGTATGGCAACTGTGGCTAACCTACAAAGGGCACTTCACAGCCGCCTAATCGCCATATGACCAGGTCAAACTTTTGCAAAGGAAACCCGCCACCAAGCCGGGTGGCAGTGGGTGGGGCCACAGTGGCATGTTAGCGAAAGGCCTCCCAAAGTGAGGCCCTGCCTCATAGAACCTCGCCAAAAGAGGGATTAAGGTGACCTAGGAAACCCAAAGCAGAGAAGCGATCAAGATGTGCTGCCGATTGTCACAAAGGAAGTCGAAGTGTGGAAGGGGCCGTGAGCAGTGGAAGCAATGTCGGAAGACACCGATAATGACCAAGAAGGAACCCTTAAGGGAATGAATGTCAGGAAAGTGCTTAAAAGGCCTAAACGGGGCTGTGTAGAAGCAGCAATGGCTAGCTGTAGGGTAATGCCCCGCAAATAATAAGATCTCCGCACAAAAAAAATTGTATGATTTTTTTTTTTTAAAATCAACCACCCAATAACATAAAAAATATTATGAAGCCCGAAAATTTGCAGAATCATAAAAAATGAATATATAATTTTTTTTATTCTGCGAACAAATAATCATACCTTGATCATGCACAGACGTGCCTACTAGGTAAAAATTTTTGTCTTCAATGGTCACCGACGTCAAATAGGGCATATTATATGTTATTTTTCATCTCTCAGACGCTCTAGATTTGATGGCGAGGTCCAATCTGCCTGAAAATGCACCAGAAGCTTCGTAACTCCTAGATCTGACAGATCTTCAAACCCTCATAACTCTGGCATAAAATGTCAGAATCAGGCGAAACAAAAGTTGATCTTGACTTTTTCGATAGCCCTGGACTCAAATATGAGCTCAAATTTCCTCCAACGTGTGCCGAAAGCAACCATGCAAGAACACTCAAATAGAGAGACAAACTTGAGGTATGAAAACCCTTAAGGAATCCCGAACAAACTCTGCATTGAATCTCTCCAGAAATCTGAGAAGGGGCTGCAAATCAAGGCTCTGATACCATCTTAGAAACCAAGATCAGATTTGCAAGCCAGAATAGACCTTCCACAGAAGAGAAAATCAGAAAAAACACAGAGGTTGTAAAAATATGTGCAACATTAATTATTCAGGAATTTAATAATTACAAGATATGATTTGCTTTATAAAAGCAAAGATGCATAACCCTAATCTTATCTTGAGCAACAAGATAGCTAAAAAGAAATATGAGAATTAATTAACCTAGGAAATAAATATTACCTAAGTAAACTTATGCAAAGTGTAATTAAATATTAATTACACCAACAGACATATCATCCATCTTTGTAGATGGAGAGAAATATTGGTCAATTGATAACTCAGTCCCCATCAAAATAGGAACTCATTGGTTTGTAGTTTACTATGTTAAAACACTATAACACATAATCAACATACTTACTCTATCCTAGCTAGAGATTTATATTAGCTCCATCTCTTCGAATCTCCATACTAAAAAAATAAAGTTAGTAGCCCTCATGTTGCTCATATGAAACTATAATGAGAGTTGAGACTTCATATCCCTACTCAACCAACTTATCATTTGTAAGCAAAATGATAACAAGGAAATGGTCACCATCCTACTTAAAATATACATAGTGATATGTTTTGGACCTTACAAATCTCAATTTCAAAACTTGTGAATCAAACCTCTAATACCAAATTCTTGAAGATTATTTGATACCATGCAAGATTTCTTCAATCTACAAACTAATGACTCCTTATACCATGCAATGTTCAAGTTGTGTCTTATAGATTTCTTTCTCCAAATCATGATGTAGGAAAGTTGTTTTCACATCCATTTGCTCTAATCTCAAGATCAAAAGATGTTGCAATAGATAATAAGAGTTGAATAGAGGTTACTTTAGCAATTGGAGAAAAGTCTTAACTTTAATCAATTCCCTCAGCCTATGCGTATCCCTTTGTAACCAATATAGTCTTCTACTTTTGAACATTGACATCTAAATTAAATTTCTTCTTGAAGACCTATTTCCAACCAACAAACTTCCTCCCTTTCAACAATTGAATCAAGTCCCATATGTCACTCTTCTCCAAAGTAGTCATCTCATCATTCATGACCAACTTCTATGACTCACTATCATTCATCCCTAATGCCTTAGTCATAGTTCAAGGTTCACCTATGCTTGTAATCAAGGAAAAAATATATTTAAAATAAAGTGGGCTATATCACTTTGATTGTCTCCTCTATTGAGTCGATCTCCTCAAAAGATGACGTGGAGGTTTTTTTTGAACACTTGTTCTTTGTATTGTCCTCATCAAGTCCATCTTGAACCTCTAGTTTAGCCTTATGTGTAGTTGTCTATCTTTGGCTATAATTGCATTGTAGACTTTGCACTCCTATTTGGTTTCCCAACTAAAGGAGAAGGTTTGATCTCTTCAAAGATCACATTCCAACTATACAATACCTCCTCAGTTGTCGGACCTCAAATCTTGTACCTTTTCACATTGTTGCCATAGACAATGAAGATACACTACATTGCCGTATAAACAAACTTTGACCACTTCTCTTTAAGCACATGAGCATATTCCTCTCAACCAAAAGATCAAAATTAACATGCAATGCAAACATCTTCTATCAAGAATTTCTAAATTAAATTGGTCCCATGAAGCATACTCATATTCCTCTCCATCAATATATCGTTCATTTTCTCAACAACTCCATTTTTTTAGGGGTATACAGAGTTGTCTTATGTTGTGTAATATCATACTCTTGGCAAAATATGTTATA
>VDFB02211960.1:0-62372 GCA_007258455.2 Sequoia sempervirens
TATATAGTATACAAAGAAAACGAAAAAACCCACAACTACCCCTATTTTGAAGGAGTTTACTTTTCTCCCCTTCCTAATCTCCCTAATATTGTCTAATTATTTTTAAGAGACCAAGGGTCATAACACAACTTTATTCAACCCACTAAATATCTTGGTTAATGAAACTTGACAAAAGCAAAAAAACAATTGCTACAGTTGGAATTTCATGTGGAATGAAGAGTGGTGACAATAATCTACTTATATTTTAATAAAACACTATTTTTAGAAGGCTTGACATTATAGAGATAGAGAAGAGGGGGAGAGAGGGAGAGATAGGTTGAAGAGGAGGAGAGAGAAGAGATGGTGATAGATAGGATGTACAAAATGGAGAGAAAGAAAAGGGGGAGACTAGGAAGAGTGATATGTAGAAAGGGAGAGAGAGAAGAAGATAGGGGAGAGAGGGAGAGATAGCTCAATATATATAGAGGGAGAAGGAGAGACATAGAAAGGGGGTGATATAGAGAGATAGAGGGGGATGGTGAGAGATAGGGAGAGATAGAGATATATGGGAAGAGAGAGAGAAATGGAGATATATGGGAAGAGAAAGGAAGAGAGGTGGAGATAGAGAGTTGATGGATAGGGGGATAGGGAGGGAGAGATGGTGAGAGATAGAGAGGGGGATGGGAGATAGCTGAGAGCGGGAGGGAGAGAAAGGGATATTGATAGGTAGAGGAGAGATAGAGAAGAGGGGGAGGTTCGAGGGAGAAATAGGTTGAAGAGGAAGAGAGAAGAGATTTAGATAGATAGGTAGGTAGAAAAGGGAGAGAATGAAGAGGGGGAGACTAGAGAGAGCGATATATAGAAAGGGAGAGAGAGAAGAAGATGGGGGAGAGAGGGAGGGAGATAGCTGAGAGGGGGAGGGAGAGAAAGGGATACTAATAGGTAGAGGAGAGATAGAGAAGAGGGGGAGAGTCGAGAGAGAGATAGGTTGAAGAGGAAGAGAGAGAAGAGATGGAGATAGATAGGTAGGTAGAAAAGGGAGAGAATGAAGAGGGGGAGACTAGGGAGAGTGATATGTAGAAAGGGAGAGAGAGAAGAAGATAGGGCCGATAGGAGGAGAGATTGTGAGAGATAGAGAGGGGTTGGGAGATAGCCGAGAGGAGGGAGAGAAAGGATATTGATAGGTAGATGAGGAGAGATAGAGAAGAGGGGAGAGAGGAGGAGCTGCAGTCAGGGAGAGAGGGAGGAGAGATGGTGAGAAAGAGAGGGGCCTGAGATACTGAGAGGGGAAGGAGAGAAAGTTTGGATATTGATAGGTAGAGGGGAGAGGAGTGACAGATAGTGGGAGATATAGAGAGATAATTATATTAATTATATTATAATAATTATAATTTATTATATTAATATTATATAAATTATAATAATTATAATATTATATAATAATATTATATTAATATTATAATATTATATATTATATTAATATATATTATAATAATTATAATATTATATTAATATTATAAATTTAGCTAATATTATATAATTATATTAATTATATATAATTTATTATGTAAAATTTAACAATATGGCACCACAATTTTCATTTTAATTGACTGAATCAAAACCAAGCTCGTCAATTGGAGAAGTGAGTCGTGTGCCAAGAGGAAAGCTTGCAGGAAGCCTAGGGATCAAGATTGCTTGGCTGCAAAATTAGAATTTTTGTGATTTGTTTTTTGCCATGAAGGCCTCTGCATCTCGTATGTCACCTAAATGGTCCGAATATTTCATCTAAAATTTATGAACCTACCTTTTATAGGGGTTTTGATTTGATTTGGTTTGTCTTCAATGTTGGTGGTCCATTATATTATGTTCATTTCACCTTAGTAACTATACATTGTTTGAAACATTTGATTGAATCAACATTGTGCATTCGCATTACACCGTGTTGTCATGTTTCTTCCTTTTCATACTCGGACTCATCACTAGGTATTGCAATTTTGATATTGTTGGCATTCTTAAATCACATGCTATTTCCTTATATGGATGCCTCTCAAGTTATGACATTGCATGGAGCACAGAAGATTCATATGCCACAAATTCCTCTCCTTACAAAGCTACTTGCTACTATAGTTTAATACTCAACACCTAAAACCACTAAATACTACTCAAAACAAAACAAACAACCAAATAATTTTTCATACATGTCTAGCAAAGAATTTTATCAAACAATTGACTACCTTGCTGTTATGGGCTAAAATCCTAAAACAAGTGCCTTTGAACAAGCTATGGGAAAAAAACTAAATATTTGGAAAAATGCCTCAAAGAATTGTGGTCTCATGGTGATGGAATTCCATGATGAATGCCTATGGCTATGGATTGTCATGGCATTCCATCTTCATGAGACTAAATTTCTTTGAGGAATTTTTTCAAACAGTTCATTTCCTTGCTATGCTACAACATTTTTCATACATGACTACCAAAGCATTTTATCAAACAATTCACTACCTTAATGCTATGGCTAAAACCCTAAAATAGGTGCTTTCTTTGAGGCATTCCATCACCATGAGACCACATTTCTTTGAGGCATTTTTTCAAATAGTTCACTACCTTGTATATGGATTGTCATGGAATTCCATCACCATTGAGGCATTTTCCATAACCATGAGACCACATTTCTTTGAGGCAAGCTCTTGGGAATTTTTTTATTACCTAGAATTATCCTTGAAAAAAAACAAGAAGAGCAAGCTCATTGTTGACAAAAGGCATATATTCAAGGATACCAACATATGCCTCACTAGAATGAGACTCCTCCAATTTGTCAATAATCTCATCTAAAGTATAAAATTCATTCTTGTAATTTTTTCTATTGTCTATTTTATTATTTCTTACACAATCAATGATGAAATTCTATTAGCTACAAGTCTATTAATATTCTTAAGAATTTTTGGGCCATTCCTTCTTTGATGACCATCCATTTTACATAGAAAACAAGAATTCAAACCTCTCAAAAATTCAATTTCATGTTTAGTTTGATTATCACTCAATTGAAAGCACATAATATGTAGAATACACTCATCAGATTTGAGAGATATAAAAACCCTAGAGTTAAGATGAGGAAGAGTAGACCTTGTTTCTTCCACTTGCAACACATTACCCAAAGATTTGAGGACTTTAGGGATAAAAGTTTACATCTAAGTAAAGATATTTTAAAATTCTAACCACCTTAACATATAATTGGCTAAAGCATTACATAGTGTAGAATCAAGGGTTCAAAGATGGACCTAAAAACAAAATTGCCCATATTCTAAAACTCTTTCTTTTAAAACTCTTGATTGCATACCCTGATTTTTGAAGAAGAAAGTGAATAAATCTTTATGTATCATTCTATAGAAAGAAACATAGACAAGGCAGTGAACTATTTGGAAAAATACCTCAAAGAAATATGGTCTCATGGCAGTGAATCAACCTACTCTTGGCTATCACACTTTTACTTATCAAGGAAAAATCTTATGATAGTGCATTCAAACTTCCCTTCATGTGCACAAACAGCCAAAACAACTCCCATCACAAATGAGATAGCTTCAAAAAACTCTCAGGCAAATAATTAAGGTCTTCTAGCTGCTTAATCTCATGGATTGTCATGTATATGCTTTTTTATTTCATCACAGTCCCAAATCTCCCCTTTTGACATCATACAAGACCTACCCCACTATTATGCTTTAGAATGCACCATTTTCTTTCACATTTTCCTTTACATCAAATTGCCATTTGAACCCTAATGAGGATTTAAACAAATTCTCTAAAAGATTTTTTTTCTACTTGATGCTATTATGGAAGACTACTCTTTAATCTTCAAATCTTCCACCTAATGCATTTGTCACTATTCTTGCTTTTCAACCTTGGATCTTAAAGGAAATTTGAACCAACTTCATAGCTTCTTGTACATGCCTTTTCATTCATAGTCTTCATCCTTGTCAAATCTTCCAAAGCTATTCATTTATCAAGGTTTACACTTCCAAAGATATGATATAAGGGATGGGGATGGGATCATGTCTCAAATGATTTTGGAAAAATAGGTTCCTCTCATTCTTTAGCTTTCAATGAAAAAGATATCAACATAGACTAGTGTTCCCATATTCAATAATAAAGTGAGCTATAGAATGATATAAAATCCTCTATTAAAAAAAGGATGATAGCAGCTAATCAATATCAATTTCTAGAGGAACTGGTGAGCAGGGGAAGCTTCTTTAGATGATCAAACCACCAACTTAGCACAACTCTCTCAAATACTCTTTAAGTGGACCTTTCCAATCCACTACTCCTTCAAGGAAAAGACCCCCCGAACTAGGGTTCTTGTACTCAAACAATCAAGAGGGCTTGTATCCACTTGGATCATGTCAAATAGGACTAAACCAAACCATGACACTCAAGTTTGCACTTAGGAAACTACATTTTCTAACCACTAGGCCTCTTTACCACTAAAAGGCTTATAGCCCTACCCAGTAGGAAAATCAAAATAAAATCCACATATAAGCTTCTATCAAGCCCAAAAAAATAAACTTAGACAAGTAATATATGCCCCTACAAAGTCTCAAAACCTTCTTTCTTGACAGTGGACAGTAAAAGAGAAATGGACCAAAACAACACTACTCCAAGAGGCCTAATTGGTCGGCTACAATAGGACAGTTGACTATCTAGGCTCTCCCCTTCACCCCAAAGCCTGGAAATAGGTTCTTACTAGCTAGTTACACCCATTTCTATCACTCCTAAGTTCCTTCACAGTTAAAATCACCCTAAACAAGAAAAACTCAACTTTTGCTTCATAATCTAGGCCTGTCACATGAGGATGCCAGGCCTAGAACATTGCAAAACTTCCTCCACACAGCATGCCATTCTCCAGAACCCTCAAAATATGAAAATATCTTCCATCCCAAAAAGAATAAGAATTATTACAACATGGAGATGGAAGAAAGAGCCATTCTTCAATCAAAACCCTAGTTTTGAGGGTTTTCATACCAGTTCCTACTAAACTGGTGATATCTTCTTTTATACTCAATGAAAACTTGTCAAATCACCTCAAAAAGAAAGCTAGGTCATCCCTCTATCCAACCATAATAGGAATTTACTTGTACAGTATGTACAGAGGTCATACCATGCAGTAGAACAAGAAATTTACACACAAACTTTCCAGAAAATAGAAAGCTTTTGCATTAGAACTTCAAAATGGTTCATCAACCCACATGCCTCGACCAAGAGAGGCTTATTTCTATCTTCAACCAACCTTATAGACATCCCACAACTGAAATTTTAATTGGTTGTACGTTGGGAACTAACAAAACATCATTTAGACACCTAATTGCCTAGTTAAGGCAAGTTAATACAATTTCCACAAGCCTGAATACAAAGAGCCTTCAAGAGGTGTCAAAAGGCATCAAAACCATTTCAAAACACCAAGGAAACTCCCCTTAATTACCTAGTTGCATCATGGAATTTTGATTCTTTAATTTTCCAAGGTGTACTAAGCTTACAAAGTGAGGATGGAGACCTTGTGATTACATTGAAACTTATCACCAAGACTCAAAACCTACTACAAGCCTTTGAAGAATCAAAATTTTATTGTTTCAAATGACTATGAGCACTAACTTTTACTATTTGATGATGTTGAAACCTTTCCATAGAGAAATAGAACATTGATGCAACCACTCATCCTAACTTAAAACATACCAAAAGTCTCCAAGCAATTAGACATAGGAAGATTTAAGATTAAAGAACTTCATCCAACATCCTTATGATTGCAGGTAACACCAAATATGTAGTTGTTAGATCTATCTTCCTCGAGCAAGGGAAATTCAGGAAGAGAAGAGGAAAGTGAGACATGTAGTAGGTCTAAAAGAGGGAGATCAACTAGAGGTCAAAAGATTAGAAGAAAATTTTGTAAATGCATGGAATTTTTTCTTGTTGAAGGGGGGTCATGTTCTTATGATGATGAGAGCATAGGTGACATCAAGGTTCCCTTGAGGTACAAACATCTATGGAAAAAATGGGTACTCAGGGAACTTCCTCAAATAAACACTGATTTTTGTCTCAATGAGAGGATATATCACATAGCACCATCGTCATTACATGGTTTGGGCCTATTTTGCATGGATGGCATAAAGGTCTATTACAACAAATTTATTGAATTGATGGAGTATGTTGGACCTTGTTACAGTTACAAAGATTGGATACAGCTAGTTCGATATACATGAAGTATGCGTAGGTATGCACTATCAGAAAATTATATACAACTAAAAGATAAGGATCAAAATAAAGGAGTGGTTGTGTACATTGACGGAAGGCCAAAAGCATCAAGGAATATTGCAGGATTTATAAATAGTACATGAACTGGTTCAAAAAATAAGCAACCCAATTGCATATTCGAGGTGCGTGAGGGAAACCATGTATTCGTATGTGCAATAAAATCAATAATTATAGGGGAAGAGTTGCTAATCGATTACAATTTGAATCACTTACATACAAACACAATTACTATGGGGGTGGTATGTACTAGATACCATTTTACCCAACCTCCAAATAATGACTCCAATATACCATTTTATTATTATGTTTTTTTTCATAGGTCTATTGGTTTCATTTTAGTAATGTTTTTTTATATTTAATTTTTGTCACAACAAGACATTGATCATACGGGGAAGGCTTCTTCCCAGACCACAGATCGCGATGCATCTTCAGGTGCTTCTACCTAACAGGTTTACCTCATTGTAATTGTACAAATTAGATATGAGAAAAATTCTTTATTATTATGTTTTTTTCATAAGTTTATTGGGTTAATTTCGATAATGTTTTAAATATTCTTGTTGTAGACAGTTGATCGGGGAAAGGCACCAGTAGTAGAGGAGAGCATCCATAGGGTCGAGGTGCAGTCACTATTATTGGATGATGACATCGCATATTCAACAAACCCTATCGATATGATAAGGAAGACACAAAAAAAATGCAATGAAGAAATCCTTCAATTATTATTCATAGTGCCTCAAATAGATGAGATAAGAGAGAGGGTTAAAATATTGACTGAGAGAGTACAAAACTTGCAAGTAAGTTGTCATGAGGTCTTTAATTATAACATAATTTCATTCATGGTTTTATAATTTGTAATCTTTTATGTCATGAACTAAATATGTGTTGTTTTACAAGATTTTTGGTGTCCTCATGATGTTGCTACCCATGATTAGGGTACTACAGATGCTGCCTATAGAGTAGGGGTTGGTACAAGTGTCCATCCTGATCTTCCTACACATACATGACATGATCATCCAACCCCATCATTTGTGCCTATATTGTTGACTGAAATGTCAACAACACATAGCATGCACGCATCGGGTAGTACTGGTGATGCAAACATAGTGTCAGTGATGTTTTAGAAGCATTTCCTAGATCTTCCCGTATTACTAGTACGGGAACATTTCCAATAGAACATTTGTGGTGACTGAGGATTTCGTTCCCATAAAGATAGAGAAGGTCCCAGGTAGTTTAAAATGTTTTAATTATTATTATATATAATCCAATTGAAATTTACTTATTGATCACTCTTTTTAGACTAATGATCCCGTGATCATTTTGTAGGAAATGATGTTTTTTATAAACATCTAGGTGATATAACATTGGAGCTCTTCGGGCCCACCATACGTAATCGGTGGAATGCCCAAAATCAAGATTTAAATGATGAGCTCATTAAACATTTAGTTGTGTTGTTCAGTGATAAAACATTCAACTGAATGAAGGACCTTAAGAAGGTTGGTATATATCTAAAGTATATGAGGGACCAATATAGGTCACATTTAGAGAAGAACAAAAAGTACGAGTGTCCCCCCATGATTCTAGAGAGGGAGTGGAAGGACATCGTGTCGGATGGAAAGGAGAAGGCTGAAAAGAAAAAAGAAAAGACACCACCGAGCCATGGAAGGTATGTGATACTATCAACAATGTAATTATATACTAATTACTCTTTCTTTTTACATAATCTAACGTATTTCAAACTTTTCATAGGCTACCTGACACATCGAAGGAAACAAAAGGCAAGACTAGAAAAACACATGTAGCACAATCTTGGCTCTAGTGGTTATATGAAATCAGCCGCAAGAATTGTAAGTATCAATAAATGAAATATTGCATCCAAATAATAAATTGCAAACATTTTTTGTTTTATCACACCATAGAAGAAAAATTCATGATCTTATGCAAAAATGCAGGGCTCTAAATTCAACAGAGCGCCCACTGAAGAGGAAATGAAGATTGCCTTCTAGCATGGCTATGAAGCCATGGCTAAATGCCTAAGAGTCTTGACTGGGAAAACACAATATTCCACTGCATCCGAAACATAGGTAAATAAACTCAATAAAGTTTATTTAAAATTGAATACTTGTGTAATCTATTCAATATTAATTTCCACCATAAAGTAATTATGTTCCTATTTTTTTAAACAGACAGACAATGATAATACTGCACTTGACATTGGAATGTAGCTTGGTGAGAGTGGAGCACAACCTACAGATGAAGGTCATGGTGTGCATCTCGGTACTGAATGTATTCATGTGCTATACAAAATGTAGTATAGATTAATATAATTAAACATCTTTAATTGAAATTGGTGTATTAATTAATGTAACCTTTCGTGTTTCAACTTTAGAGCATGTAGAGCATGATCAACATGATGTTGACCATGATCAGGCTAGAGAAGATTAGGAACATGATGTGGCCCCATCAGGTAAAGAGGACCACTCTAATTTTTTTTAAACATATTTAATTGCAATTGGTGTATTCATTAATGTAACCTTTCGTGTTTCAACTCCAAATCAAGATATAGAGGGTGTTCAGCATGTTGAGCACAAGGCTATATGACAAGATTAGGAACATGATGTGGCTCCATCAAGTAAAGAGCACCACTCTAATGTTATTTTAATTAATAAAATACTTGTAACAATAATAACAAAACATATCAATTTAACATTTCTTTGTTATTGTAGCAGACCCCCCTTGAAGCAGCCTCCATTTCGTGATCAATACATGACTACTAGGCATACATTAAGATAAAGAGCAGAGGATAGAACAACTGAAGGGGGGACAGATGATTTAGAAAATGATACTCCACTTTATCTTTTTTTAGCTTCAAAATTAAAGAAACAAAAAAAAAGTGATTGTAATCATATTATGACAACCATATTTTTGATAATATGTAACAACTAAATGAATGAATGTTATATGTTAATGAATGAATGTTAATGTCATTAGTGGATGAATGAATGAATGTTATATGTTATTAGTGGTTGAATGAATGAATGTTATATGTTATTAATGGATGGATGAATGGATGTTATATTGTATTAATGGATGAGT
Source organism: Sequoia sempervirens (assembly GCA_007258455.2). Taxonomy (NCBI): domain Eukaryota; kingdom Viridiplantae; phylum Streptophyta; class Pinopsida; order Cupressales; family Cupressaceae; genus Sequoia; species Sequoia sempervirens. Next base: position 9,370 of record VDFB02211960.1, read on the forward strand.
GAATGATTAATGTTATATGATCGATTTTGGGGAATTGAGAGTGATGTGAGGGGAGGGAGGGGCCAAATGAGCTTCCACCATCACGTGGTTGGCCTTGTTAAGTAGAGAATATTAAACTATTCTCAAAACAAAGAGAAGGTCAATCCAATTATTACATGCAAGTATCTTTTTAATTCCTCTATCTTTCATCAATCTCTTTACTATTTGAACATCGTACCAATGTTTTACATGAAGAACCCATTATTGTGAAATGTGCCTCCAGTTGAGTAAACTGAATCCATGCTCTACATCATAATTTTAAGTTGTTTCCATTCCAATGTTCTAAGTTTATTTTGTTTGTATGGCTTCGTATGAATACCACATTGTGTTTTGTGTGGATTTAGTTTCAAAGCTCTATTTCTTTTGTTTTTAGTGGTGACATAACTCTAAAATTTTACTTTTTTTGCATAACAAGTTAGTGGAAAAATAGACAACTTTGAAGGGTTTAGAGGCTTGATTGAGATAGATACACATATATTTGGATCGTGTTGTTGATGGGACGCTTCCACTTAACCATGAAATTTTTTACCATCTACAGGTATTCAAAAATTTCTCCACTTACATTCATTCAACTTATTGTCTTCCTCTCAAATTTATGCATCCATGTGTCATTTGAGAGGGTAACTCCATAAAGGTTTTGTCACAATTGAAGAATAATGCATTAGCTTATGTCCATCACAAAAAATAACAAGGGTTATTATGGAGAAATTTGATAGGAAATGAGTAGATCCCAAAGTATGCTACAGGCCTTCATACTACAACCTTGAACTCATGATAGAAAATTCTTGTTTTGTGACATGGAAATAATACATTAAGGGTATGTGCAGGATCATGATGGGCCAAAAAGTGGCAATATGATGGGTATGTGGCTGATGACTTTTTTTTTACCCAAAATTGATGAAACAAAAAGGGTTTTTAAAGGATATTCTTAGCTTTCCACCAATATAAATTATGGTTTACTTTGAATTTAATAAGTACTTATTATTCATTTTCTATTCAAATTATGACTAAAGTCCTAATTGATAGACTGATTGAAAAACATCTATAGCTTTCAAACAGTATCACATTTTTTGAATCCAAAACATGCATCACATTCTATGCTTTGCATAATATAGGATTAAAAAAAGAAAAATTGAATTTCATGAAGTTTTGACCAAGTTAAGGTGGTCAGACATACGAGTTTTTTATATTTTTTACAAGTTGTACTAAAAAATTCATAAATAATTATTTACTTGGAAAAAATTATAAAAAAATATGCATCACATCGGGACATGAGTCCTCTACTTATATCTAAAATATTATAAAAAAATATTATCATTTTATTATGGTTAGGGTGGTCAGACAGACACCTAGTTGTTATTTTTCCTTGAAATTTAAGTACTACTACATTGAAATTTCAAATTTTCACCAAATAGACTTCTTCTTTTTTTTAAAACAAACCTAGTAGTTTAGAAACTACATTTAATTTGCTACAGATTTTATACTTACATATTTTTAAAATAATATAGATAACTTATTCAAATCTTTATGTCAAGTTTCCTAACTCTGATTTTTCTGATTTTTTTGCCACTTAAGGGCCTATTTTTTCCATGATGATCCTACACATACCCTTAAGTGATTGATTGACCAAGGATAGTGAAATATGTAGGAATAAGTGATTGAGAGTAAGCAGGGGAATCTTCTTTAGATGATCAACTAGATGATCAAACCACCAACTTAGCACAGCTCTCTCAAATACTCTTTAAGTGGACCTTTCCAATCCACTATTCCTTCAAGGAAAAAACCCAACTCACCTAGGGTTCTTGTACTCTCACAACCAAGAGGGTTTGTAACCAATTAGATCATGTCAAATGGGACCAAACCAAAACTTAAAATCCTTATTTGCACTTAGAAAACTCCATTTTCTCATCGCTCTAACCTTTAGGCCTCTTTACCCTTTTAACCCTTGTAGCCCTGCCTGGTAGGACAGTTAGAATAAAATCCACACACAAGCCTGTACTAGGCCCAAACCACTAAACTTAGATAGGTATTATATGCCCTACAAGGCCTCAAATCCTTCCTTTGTGATAGTGAATAGAAAAAGATTAATGAACCAAAGCTCCAAGAGGCCTAATTGGTTGGCTACAATAGGACAGTTGACTATCTTGTGGATAGCCTTGTGTTGTGTGTACTTCTTCCTCCTATCTTTTCTTTTTTGCACTTCTAAATTTGTTGCAACAATCAACAAGCATGGATTCAAATGTTCTAGTTCATCTTCTAATTCCATTTAACTTCCATCAATGGAAAACTAAGGTTTAGCTAATAATAAAGAACAAGAGGTTATATACAGTTACAATGGGGGTAGAAACAAAACATACAGATGAAAGTGCTAAAGTTAAGTGGTTCAACAAGGGTAATCAAGCTTTTGGATTCTTATTTTATATTGAAGCAATAGAGGCCACCTTTTGACCTGAGTTCATAAATCATATTGATGAGTATATTGTCTTCCAATCTTTGGATCGTGAACATATAAGTAGCATTGTGAGATTATAGGTATGTAGATCATTTATTTTTTTGAAAAAATTATCATTTCTAGAGTACAAACAGAGGTAGAAAATTTGTCTGATTAGTTAATAAAGAATTTATTTGTGACTTATAATAACTGAATATGCACATAAAATTGTATAAGATCCAAGTACTTTAGGGAATTCATAATAGGATATGCAGCAAGGAGGTAACTAAAGTTCTTAATAAAAATATTTGGTTGTAGTGATTTGATCAACAAACCTTGTTTGTTCCTATGTTTGAATGCCATGTTACTGTGCATTAACTCCTGAATTATAGCCATTAGGAAGCTTTATATCTCATCCAAGAATCTTTAGCTAGATCACAACATCAGTTACATATTTTTTATAGTATATCTTTTGTTATATGATGAAGAGAGAAAACTCACTCTTTTGTTGTTGTATAATGTGAAAGAACCCAAAAGTTTTCTACCCCAAAATTCCATCCTCTTACAAAAAAGAGAATATATAGCTTTTCAATCTATTATTGATTTATAATTGATTCTTGAGGTCATATATTAGGGAAGTTGGCATTCCAATGGCCACTAAATAAATAGATCTTCCATGTAATGCTTTCCCACTTCAATTCTTTCTCAACCTTCTCTATAAATGCATATAGATTTTCAAAATCTTTAGGCTTATCAACAAATTTTAGAGTAAATTTCTTCCCTAATGCCTTCTCAAATACAACCACCATTATTATTATCATTTGCAATCCTTGTGTACTAACTTTAAAACTTCATAATTTTATTGTTATTTTCTTTTGAAGTACACACATGCAAAATAGTTGTTTATGCACATAAGAGATAACAAAAGTAACCACATGTCAATTGCATACAAATGGATGGGGAGAATTTATTGAAACATCATTAGCATATCCTACAATCATTGTATTCCAAGAGATGACATCTCTTTAAGCCATTCCATTAAATAGTTCACGTGCCTTATCTATACTTCCACATTTTGAATACATGTCTACTAGAGAATTTCCAACTATAATATTTGAAAAATGTCCCCCTTCCATTATGTTATGATGGATGTCCATACCTTGTTCCAAAGCTCCCCTTTTGGCACAGGAAGGGAGGATTCTCACAAAGGTTGCCAAATTTTTCTTTACACCAGCCAATTACATTTGCTTGAAAATTTCTAAAGCCTTTTGAACAAATCTATTTTGTGCATATCCTGCAATCCTTGCAGTCCATGAGACAACATTTCTTTGAGGAATTCTGTCAAACAGTTCACATGCCTATCTATACTCATTATGGTTGTCTATACTCATTAGTTTCCTAAGAAGCCCATACCATAAGTATAAGAATCCGCTTTTCATAACATATTTTCCTATGTTTTAGTTAGTTTTTATCATTTGGTCCTATAAAATTCACTTGACCCTGAGCATTTGAATGTATAAATCATCTCGAAATAAGATGATATGGGTCTCTCTGATCCATAAATCATTTTATACTAATGCATATCTTCTTTCAGTATATCGGCAAGAGGTCAGGAATGTCATACCAATAAAATCTCATTTGAGGATACACATTGGGAAGATGCAATTCACAATCTCAAAAGACAAATAGATCCTATCGGCTAGATAATAATCATCGGGGTGATAGTGAGAAGTCATATCAAGCTTATATATGTCTTACTTCTCAGAGCATAAGTAAATTTTTCGGCCAGACTGGAGCTATCAGAGTAAAGTTCCTAGAGTTAGCCCGAGACATTCATTTGGTCTTACTGATGAAGCAAAGGAGGATTTTGTCAGTAGGATAGTGTTACCGGGATGAGTTCAAGGAGTCCTGCCAACCCTCTATGTCACACCAACAGAATTTTATTGGTAAGATACTTGGCTATATGTTTGGAGGGAATGATCATCGAAAAGACATGATTCATGGTTTCATCAATGAAGAAATTCATCGGTGAGACAGACTTCAATGGAGAGAGAAAAGAAATTCATACCATGTGTAGTTCCATCAGCAAGAAAATCATTATGTCTTAGCGATCAAAATTGACAAAGAAAATAGACCAACAGGATTGGCTTGGGGATCTTGTCGATAAAGAACGAACGAAATATCTCGAAAAGATACATATCTTTGGAGTAAGTTGAGGAATGTCTACTCGACTTACAAAGTCACAGTGATAAGTTTGTATTGGTGGTAGTTATAGAGATATACTTAAGACTGAAGGGATAACTCTCGAGGAGACTCATAATGTCGGTGAAATTACAGGACATCTTAGCGAGATATAATCTATTGATCCTGTCAGCTAGATAATAATCATCGGGGTGATAGTGAGAAGTCATATTGAGCTTATATATGTCTTACTACTCAAAGCACAAGTAAATATGTCAGCCAGACTGGAGCTATCTAAGTAACATTCCTAAAGTCATCTCAAGACATTCATTTGGTATTGCCAATGAAGCAAAGGAGGATTTTGTCAGTAGGATAGTGTTACCAGGATGAGTTCAAGGAGTCCTATTGACCCTCTATGTCACACCGACATAATTGTATTAGTAACAGACTTGGCTATATGTTTGGAGGGAATGATCATCGAAAATACATGATTCATGGTTTCACCAATGAAGAAATTCATCAGTGAGATAGACTTCAGCGGAGAGAGATATGAAATCCATACCATGTGTAGTTCCATTGGCAAGAAAATCATTATGTCTTAGCGATCAGAATTGACGAAGAAAATAGACTGGCAGGATTGGCTTGGGGATCTTGTCGATAAAGAATGAACAAAATATCTCGGCAAGATACATATCTCTGGAGTAAGTTGAGGAATGTCTTCCCGACTTGCAGAGTCATAGTGATTAGTTTGCATCGGTGGGAGTTATAGCGATATACTTAAGACTGAAGAGATAACTCTCGAGGAGACTCATAACACCGATGAAACTATAGGACATCTTAGCAATATATGATCTATTGATAGCAAAGATACAAAATAACTGTTGGAGAGACTTAGAGTGTCAAGGAAACTACAAGATGTCTTAGCGGGTGCTTAATGAATGTTGGAAAAGGCCCAAATAAAAGGATTGCCCAAGGTTTGAAAATGTCTTGCTAACAAGATTACATGATGTGGCAATTGAGGCTGCAAATCATCTTATTTAGCTTTATACCAGATAATTACTTTTTTTTTAAATTGCATAGTTTTGTCAACATTTCAACGAATAAGAACAATGAAACATCAAAAAGCGATCGACGAACTTGCTATAGCTCCAACAAAATGACCAACGTTATGAATTTTCTATTTCGTCACTATTTCGACGATATTCTAGTGGTTTTTCGATGTTCTTGTTGATTTTCGCCACTTATTTTCTAGCTATGATTCATCGATAAAGTGACATCCATTTCATCGGAAGTTCAATGAACATTAGCACACTTGTACCATGGCGAATGCTGACAAATTCACGTTGTGAGTTCGACATTTCGAGGTGTGTCGGTAAAGCAATGAAAATATTCTGATGAAATTTTTTGCAGTGGTTTGTTAGTGTTCCGATGAGAGTTTGTTGAAATTTCAACAAATGTTTGTTGGAAAATGAAACTGAATATAGTAGTGGCTTGGAAACTTGACCCTTAGCCTTTGACTTGCAACTAAAAAACTAAGACAAATTGAAGAAGAATGTCCAACTTTGGCAATATGGTTGATGGACTTTCTTTCTGAATTAATCTATAAAATTAAAAACCCATTAGAGAACACGATGTCAAGTTTCCAAATATATAATTTTTATTAATATTTGATTATATTCATTATTTTTTAATTAATTTATAAGAAAACTAGTCCTTAAACTTCAAATATCAAGTTTTTTTTGTTTTTTAATACCTTTTTTTGGTTAAGTTTCTTGTAAAAAAAATCATATGGCATCAATCTTTAGACAATTCTCTACACAATGGAAAAAAAATCAAAAAAATTTTAGTTTAGGTCAAATTATGTTGTTCGTACACGTTGATTTTTAAAAACAACAATTAAGGCCAATAAAAATTCAATAGAAAAAATATATTCAAAAAAAAATTGCAAAAAAAATTCTTCATCAATCTTCATGTTGTTAGCTCTCTTTCCCCAAAAGGAATTAGAAAAATACTTTTATTTGGTTCAAAAGGTGGTGCTTGTACACGTGCATGGTATGGTAAAAAAATAGGCTTTTAAAAAGTGGTCTTTATGCATCCCTATCAAAATTTAATTTCTATCATCTAGGCATTTAAATGAATTACATATTTGGAAACTAGATTCAAAATCATAAATTTCATATTATTGACTTTTTTTAAGATTCATTGTGTAAGTGCCTCAAATTTTTAGTCCAAGTGTGACAAATTCTGAAAATAGCAAAACACTTCCACTTTTTGAGCTTTTTGTGGACCCAACTTCTTGCATCATCCCAATAATCACAACTCTTTAATTTGCAACTACCAGTGATGTTTATGCCACTAAAAAATATCACCAATCTATAAAAAACCATCAAAACCATTCTTGGAGGTATGCTACACCCTCTCTATATCTTCCTCTGTAATCTGGAAAAAATTCTTTCAAATTGAAATTGATTTTCTTTTACACAAGCTATCGTCTAAATGAAATGAAATGTGAATTCGTTTAGATTTAACTTCCTTTCATTCCAACCCACTCTTAGGAAAATCAAAACCCATCTCAAGGAATATCCAATGAAATTAAAATTTATCAATTAAAATGAATATAATAATCTTTTCAAACTTCTAGACTTGTCAAATATGGAAGGCAATGCTTTAATGGCTTTCTTGCTTTCATAAATAAATAAGAAATCAATTTTCCCAATCTTGGTGTCCACCTTCAAGATCCCTTTTTTTAGGATTTGTGGAAATTAAAATTTTGGGTTACAAGTTGAATTCTCTTAGAAACCCATGCCTCCATTGCTTTTTCTAGATTTTTTGCTTTCAAAGCATATTCTCCACTATCTCCTCTTATCTCAACTTCTTCAAATGTAATCCAAATTTTAATTTCAAATTTTTAACATGGAATAACATCCAAATCCACATTCAAAATATGAATTTCATAAGAAAAAAGATGAAATTCAACTCACATCAAAAATTGCAATTAAAATCAAACAACTTTTTGTTGACATAGGATAGCCACTATGCCATGGATGCTCCTACATCCGTAATGGTGATAGTTAATATTACAAAATATTTTGTCGATACACCTTAAGTTCCTAGACACACTTTCCAAGGATGGTGGAACCATGAAATATGATTTACAAGGTGGATGACACCTTATAAATAATTTTTTCTTAGAAAGGGAACCTACAAGATGGGAAATTCCCTCCTTTAATTATAGAAGTGGTTCCCTGTAAGAGTTTCCAATAAACTCCATAAAACCAAGATCACCTACAAAACTTGGATTACCCTTCTACAAGGAGAAAATAAAAAATGCAAGAGCAATTTTCATAGAGATGTGCAAATAACATTATTGGGAATAATGAATTACATGAGATAATTTTCCTTTATCAAGCAATATGGAAAACCCTAAAAGAAAAACCTAATTAGGACCTAAGTAAACTTAATAAAGTGTAATTTTAAAATATTTAATTACACCAAACCCCACCCCCCCTTAATTAAAACTTAGGAAGAATAAGAAACATACAAATAATTCAAGGATGGATGCATGAAAGCATGAATGGGTCCTTGGTACAAGGCCATGTTAGGTTTCAATGTACATACAAATGAAATCTCTCACAACTAGAGAAAAGGAGAAAACCACATGGGAAAACCTTTTCCAAAAGAGAGAAAAAGAAAAATTTGCAAGTCAAAGAAGGCGAAGGAGAAGGATAGGAGGACTCAATGTGACCCCCAAGGACTACTTCGGTCACATAAGTACAATGTATGTCCACTTGATAGAAGAGAGAAAATGAGGATATGAATCCCCCCATAAAGAAGTAGCTCCTATACCAATGGTGAACATGTCTAAAGATCGAATATGATCTAGTGCCTACAAAAACCATTTCTCCCCTTAGGAAGAAATAGATCCATTGATGATTTGAGAAGCCAATCCAAAAATATGGGTGATGACATAATCCAAATCCAAATGGTGTGTGTCTCTGAAAACTGTTCACATGTCCACATGTCAAAAATTAACTATGTCAATCCAAGATCTTGTGAATACTTATGTAAAGCATGCTCCAAAGAAAATGAAGATTATGGTGGGCCAACAACATTGATGTGGCTATCAGAAAAGAGGAGATGAATACCCTAAAAAAAATCTTCCAGATCTATATGTAAGCACTAACTCTACACTTTGCTTCAAAGACAAACAAACATTAGTCTTGCTAGAAAATTAAGCAAACCAAATCAAGCACTCCTATGAGATATCTAAACATACTAGATATGCAAACAAAATAATGAAATATCAAAGAGAATCAATTAAAAGCATATACAATCATGTTCATATCCTATCCCATAGTGGGAGTAGGTGCTCCTTTGATGTGGAAAGGATGCTCTTTCCCACCCCCTTGATAAGATTCCAATGATGAAGATGCAAAGATACAAGTGATGGAGATGAAATTTCCTATAGTGAAAATGCACAAGATTCTGGATGAATTTCAAGTAGAAGTGGCTTCTATTTATAGGTTGAAGGGTTGAAGAATGGAAAGATGGGAGGAATGTGGGACTAAAGGAGATCCAATGAGATTGTGACACTTGTCACATGGCTAATGGATGAAGGTGGAGCAAATTTTGGAGAATGTGCATAGTTAATGCATGTGGTTGAGATGTAAGAAGGGTTTGAGAGAGATTAATGCATGTGTAAAAGACATTAAATGAATGTGGTTGAGATGTTTTGGAGGGAAATTGTTTGGGTAAGAAAGTGAAATAAAGGGAGTTATTGAAGGAATACTCCCTAGAATATGCTTTTGAGAGGATAAATGAGGTTATTAGTTAATTAAAAGAAACTATTTTCATGTGCAAGTGGGTTAGTTAATTAGGGGTTGATTTAACTCATGGGGAGTTAAAAGCTAGAGAATTTATTAACGATGATTAGAAGGTGATTAAAGTTAATTAATTCAGAATTTAATTAACTTTGAGTGGGTTAGTGAGTTTATGATATTTGATTTATTTAATCAACTAAGAAGACTTTGGGGATTTAGTTAAATAAATTGATTTATTTAATTAAACATGATGGACAATAGTGAATTTATCTAATAAATTGATTTATTTGATTAATAGAAGAATTTGATGATAATTGATCGGAATTAGATGCACTATGTTAGTTAGGATTTTTTGCATGTCTACATTTTCCCCTCTTTGAAGCAATGTACCTACTATCTTGGTTCAAAGAATAACCTTGTTGAGATCAAAGTTTGAAAATTTTCTAATTTTTCGAATGCCTTAGCGAAAAGAAGTACATTGGTACACTGCCCCCTCAAGAGATCGGGAAAAAAGTTCAATTTGATCTTGTGACAAAGAGGGTCAAGATGGATGTATGGATGGTTAGACTAATAGATCTATATAATAATGACAATGCAAATGAGATGAATGAAGATGTTGAGAATAACAAATCTATATTATCTTAATTGTCTTAAATGATGATGCAATGCATGTGAGATGAATGATGTTTCCTATTATGATGATATGTATGAGTATACAGGATGGGTATGCTAACATTTTATGAATGCAAAATGGATGCATGTCATGATAGCATGTTAGCGTGAAAGAGGATAGAAGAATGAGAGGGATCAACCATTGATTTTGAGAAGATGCAAAAGTCCAACAAGTCTATGAGTCGTAGAGAATTTATTAGATATGATGATGAATGATGATGATGTATTGCTTATCTAGGGATTGGGGATGTAAAGATCATAACTTTCCTTATGTTTGATAACACACATAGATATGATGCATCAAGGTATCAACAACCAGGATGGTGTGGTATCTAGTACAATGGAATTTGGCTCAAAAAACAAAAAGGAGTATTCTCTTTCACACCTGACATACAAAATCTTGTTAGAATGTAGCTTGGGTATTTCAAACTTCTCAGACCAAAGCACAGAAAGGAAAAACCTCCCAATATAATAGTCAACAAGGCATCCAAAACATCCTCCCTACAAACCGAACAAAATTAGTATGACCAAGGTCATATTATAGGAATATCCAACAAGCACAACAAACAAAATATAATGATCAATGCCCCATTCCTTTATCTCTAAATCATTTTGATTAGACATCATCGAGAGGCCATTGGAATGGGCGCACTAAGATAAATCTAAAGAAAAGATCAAGTACACAAACAAATCAATGTTCTTCATACCTCTAGCCAAGACTAAACTACAATGATGTTTGATATTGATGTCCATTGTAGGAAGTATGCATCCTAGGACATGATTTTATCAAATAATTGTGAGACCAATGGGATGATGGGCTATTGATACCAAGAGTTGACCAACTTGTTTACCTATGAACCTAGTCTTAAGACCCTAACATTTGAGTTTTCATTTTTAATTTTCTATACTTATTTTTTATTATTTTGCCAGAGGGTGGAGATGTTGAATGATTTATTGTGAGTGGATGTTTATTGTGAGTGAAAGTGGAATGAGATGGATGATTTTGTGTTTTTTGAATGTTTTTGTTATTTTGAAATGTTTTGAGGCTATTTTTTGGATTTTTGAGATGTTTTACAAATGTTTTGATTTTCCAATTTTCTAAAGTTTTTGTGTTTTATGAGATTTTAACCAAGAACCTAACCTAAAGACCTATCCTAGGGGCCTCGAGGGTTGATCAAAGATTAGCCTTGCCTATGTTATACATACAGAGACCATGTAGTTTGACTGACACAGACTCATTTATTGATGAGATATGAACATGTGTGGATTTCCAATTTATTATGAGGAACTCCTAAAGGACTGACCTAATGTCTTGGGGGTTGATCAATGATTAGCCTTGCCTACGTTCAAGCTCGGAGATGATGTAGTTTGACATGAAGACTTTGTTTTTTATTTTTTTCTATTTTTGACCTATTTTTTTATTTTTTGATGTTTTAAGGAAGATTTCAAGAATATACATGAATCTGATCTGATGGATGTATAGGAGATTTCCCCCAACATGATGCAATATACTACTCTGATACAGGTAGGACAAAATAACCTTAGGAATGTGCCAAGTAGTTATAGGATGGAGCATGATACCAACAAAGGATCGAGCTATGATGCGAATGTGGATGGGTAATGGCAAGATCAATGGAATGTGATGGGTGAATGTGATGGAAAGCGATGGTAGGTGATGCAGAACAATCTACTAAATTGATGGTAGATGGAAAGTGCTTATTTACACAAGGCACCTATTTGCCAGGTTTTCACTAAGGTACTTGCCCAAAGTGTTGCACCGAAGTGGTTTTCACTAGAGGATGACTTTTTTCTTTATTGTTTTTAATTCTTTTTCTAATTTTTTTGGATTTTTTATATTTTTGGATTTTTTGGATTTTTTATTTACACCTTGCAAGCTTAAGCATAAATTGTTTTTAGATGGTAGTTAGTGATGGGCTCCTACAGAGGCTCACCTTCAGGTGTGGATAGATAATATACTCATGATTTGTAACTTGTAGTGACGACAAAAGTCCAAACCAATTGGGTTCAAATTTCCCCTTGCTATCTGGATTTGGTACATTCTTCTATTTTTCTTTCAACACAAGCTCTCCAACTTGAAATCACTAACTATTGATCTTCTTATTATAGCTCATTTTGAGATGGTTTTGATAGACCTGTAGGTGCTTCAAAGCATCCGTGCAATTCTCATCCAATAGTTCTAGCTCGTTCAACCATGACACATGATATTCTTCATCAGTAATGAGATTCTCCAAAGATATTCTTAAGGATGGGAGCTCGATATCAATGGTAAGGATGGCTTATGATCCATAGACCATAGAGAAGGGTGTTGCACATATAGGCATGTGGATACTCATTCAGTAGGCCCATAAGGCGAGATTTAGTTTTAGGTGCCAATTGCAAGCAACTTCAATGTTCTTGAGAATTTTTAGGATGGTTTTATTAGAAGCCTCAATCTCATCATTACCTTAGAGGTATTATGAAGTGGAGAAGTGATGTTCGGTATTGAATTTTTGACATAGCTCGTGAAAATCCTATTTTTTGAAAGGTGTCTCATTATCTGAGATAAGGGATTGTGGGACATCGTAACAACAAATGAGGTAGTTCAGGATGAATTTGGAGATCTGCTTCCCTATGATGTATGTCATTGGGATGGATTCCACCCACTTTGTGAAGTACTCTATGGCGGTGATAATGAACTTGTGTCCATTAGATGATGTGGGTGTGATTTTTCCAATGAGATTGAGCCCCCATTGTTAAAAAGGCCAAGTTGTGACAATTGGATGAAGCTCTTGATCCGGTGCATGGATGAGGTCTCCATGTTGTTGGCATTGCATCCACTTTCAAACATAGTGATGGGCTTCTTTCTCCATCATAGGCCAGTAGTACCCAGTGCTTAGCAATTTTGTGGCCAAGGTCATACCACTAGAATGTGAACCACAAATACCATTTTGTACCTCTGTTAAGGCATGTAAGATAGGGGGGCCACTACATGCAAGACCCCAGGTCATAGAGGGTCGAGACGCGAGAGGTACCCCTAACTTACCTCAGCTAAGTGCAATGTTTAGGGTATGAGGATGAGAATGATGAGGATTGTTGGGGTCTTGTTATCACTCTACAATCTGAATTTCAAAGTGAGGCTAGGTGAGTCAGTTTTTAGGTCCAACTCTATGCCTTGGGGAACTCTCTACTCGAGGATGACAACGCAGACTTCAGACGACAATGCGGCACGTTGGCATCTCAAAAACATGTAGTTTGTACAGTCAAACAACAGCCAATACAAGGTTAAACACACTAAAATGACTTATCAGCCTCGCTATTTAACTAAAAGGCCAAAATGATGTAACTAAATAGGTTAAGTAATCTTTAACATTATAAAGTAGATAAGCAAAACTGATAAAGATGAGGAGAATCTCACCAATGAACTCGCCCACCAACTTATCCTCCAAGAGCTCACGCACCTACACCCAACAAGAGAGAGAATGTTGGGGGCTGGTTGTATAGGGGTCTGCCTCAGTCAGACCCCCATTTAGGTGTTCCCACCTCCACGAACAGCCAATGGAAAAGAGATAAAGAAGTGATAAAAACACAAGCACTACAAATAGTACTATGCTACTCAACCAAATGATAGAGGAGAGGAGCGGGAAGCTTACCACCTCCACCAAGAGAACTCAAGGCTACTTGGGGGAGAAATGAGAGGAACTCAAGCCCCTGCTATAATGGTGTGGTCCCAAACTTGCTCTATCAACATGATGGAGTATGATATTGCTGCTATGGAATGTTTGGAATGCTAGAATGTGAGTGCAAAATGAGCTTGAAGTGATGTAGAGTTCTTCCAATATTCATCCAAATTCTATCCAACCTCCAAATGCAAGTTCAAAGGCTTGATTATGAAGGAATGAGGAAAGAAACAACCATATTTGGGTTAGGTTGCCGAAGCAGGCGTTACAACTTTGCTGCCAATGGGAAGAGTAATGCCTCTACTAGCTCAGTTGTAGGAATCTGCCAAGGACGTAAATGCGCTGCATGAATGTTTGTGTTCTGCACAAGCATCCTCGATAGAAACACCTCCACATACACACAAAACATGCACCAAGTGGACTGTCATTAGTGGGCTTAGGTGAATTAAGCCTCTATCTTAGGTTTTCTAAAGTGTAATAAGGAAAAAAGGGGAATTGCACCTAGGGTGAAAATTCTCTCTTATACATTTTTCCCCCACTTTAGCGAGCACAAGTACTGATGAGTGCTCAATAAAGTAGATCGAGAAGAGAGTAGGGTTAGAAAGGTATACTTGAATAGTCAAGGAAGCAGACTGTAATCTGGCAAACCCGAAGATATAAGGCAAACAAAGGACTCCATAGCTGCTCAAAACTATGAAGTTTAAACAACAAAGTGCCTTCAAGGCCCCCAAACCTAGAAGGAGGCAATCCCCAAGATCTCTCATATGGAGGAAGCCCCAAGGAAGCATACTTCACAAAGTCAGGAAGTGGAGACATGCCTACCTGTAGATAGAGCATGTCTAAAGCATCGATGTGTCTACCTGCAAATAGAACACATCTAAGAGCGGCAACATGTCTACCCGCAAATTGAACATGTCTAAAGCATTGATGTGTCTACCTAAAAATATAACACATCTAAAAGTGGCGACATACCTACCCACAGATAGAACATGTCTAAAGTGTTGATGCATCTACCTACAGATAGAACACATCTAAGAGCAGTGAGATGCCTACCCAAAGATTAAAAATGTCTAAAGCATCAATGCATTTACCCACAGATAGAATGCATCTAAGAGCGGCGACATGTCTACCCACGAGTAGATAGAACATGTCTAAAAAGCAGTCGGTCACGTAGACCAAAAGACTTTCAAAGGGGCCCCTCGAGAACCCTTCAAAAGGAGAGGAGTCCACTCAAGGGACACACAGTTAAGAAAGTGAGGTCTAGTCAGTCTTCCCACAAGCTAGACACCAAAGGACGAATAGAATGAGTATAGTCAGGCTGCCCCCAGACTACAGAGGGGGTCCAATCAAGGGACATGCAATTCAAGACTCACCACCTTAGAGTGATTCTTCATCAAGGGATCCTTTCGAAAGATGTTCACTTCATCAAGGAATTTGAAAGGAAGGTCATGCCCCCATGTGAGGGGAATTCAAAGTAGTTCCCACTTCAGAGGAAGGTCTCCAAGTCCTTTCTTTATGAACCTGTGATGAAGGAAACACATTCCATTAGGGTTCCAAGTTGAGAATGCTCTTCTAAGGGAAAGGTGTTGTGAGGACTTTCAAGAAAATATTAGTTGGCTGTGAATTCATTTTTTAAAATTTGAAGTGTTAAATAATGTTGCCACACATAGGAGGGACAACTCAAGCAAAGAAGAGAGAAAGATAAAGATAAAGTGAAAAATACAAACAAAGAGCACAGGGGGATCTAGTTTAGAGGGGTTAGATCTATTCGAGCTCATATAATAGTAGGTAACTGCAATAAAAGGTGAAGGATCATCAATCCCCAACCAGATCAAGAAGAATGCACAGAAAATAAAGTTCAAAAAAAAAACTGGGTCAACATGGAAGGGAAGCCTAAATGCCCCCAACGCTTTGCATCATCCCCAATTTATTGAAAGTCAAGCACAAACATAGAAGAATGATGACACAAATAGAAGAAGGTTTATGAGACAAAAATTGCACCTATATCTAAGCACCAACAAGGGTGATGAGGATCATCCAAGCACACATAGCATGGGTACGAGGGAACACATCACAAAACACACACACACAAGATCAAGAAAAAGGGGACCTCCTCTAACACTAATCGTCCAAGAGGTCATCCGCTTCCCAGTCTAGATCCTTGTAAGGGGAAGGAGGACAAGCCTATAAGGGTGGAATGTTAAGAGGAGGGGCATTTGACCCTCTCACAAAAAGGGCCAATGAAAATGACCCCTCAAGGTCCTCTCCACCGAGCTCTTGTGGAGTCAAAGTCAGCGACTTTGCAAAGATTTCTGATAGGGTCAGGACATCATCCACAGAGTTGAACATGCACCCTATGGGAGTGTTATGTATTCAACGGATGGGACGGGTTGTGCCTGAGATCCACCACTAGGCTCATCGATTGATTTGGGAGTGATGACAAACTCAAGAGAAGACAAGACCGATTCTATCACAAGGATGAAACAAGTCATCACAGGGCCACCTAATGAAGGTAGGCTCTTCCTACGTCCCTTATCATAGGAAGGACTAGCCCCTACCCCTTTTTTCTTAGGAGGAGATGAACTCCCCATAGATGAAGCTAGAGTTGTAAAGGAGGAAGAGGAGAGAACAACAATGGATATGACTAAAGTGCTAACCATATCCACATGCTTTGGGAAGGACCGAATATCTGGAATGGACATTAGCAAAGGTGGCTTCGTTGAGGGAGTGATAAGCACTTGTACTCGATTAGGGTTAGGTGCTTTTGTGCTCACAACAGAAGCCGAGAGCAGATTAGAAAGAAGGTACATAATAGGAAAGGAGGAGGAGAACACTGTAGAATGCCCCGAAGTGGGGGTAGTCATTTCTTCTTCCTTTTATTGCGAAGTGGCCTGCTTGGGCAGGAGAGCCTTTCATTGGTGCTTGCACTCGTGCAAGGCAGATCCTACAGCTCTTAGAGTTAAAAGCTATATCTTGTAAAGGGACAAGATTTTCCTGCTCGACTGTAGGGACGTCCACTATGGGCGTTTCACATGGAGGAACGGATTCCTATGCAGGAGCAGGGGGAGCAGGTTGAGGGGTGGCAAGAGGAGTTGACTTGAGAGCCTTGGAAGCGAGCCTCTTTCTGCTCACTTCCTTGGGAGCAGGAGCAGTAGGAGGCCATGGAGGTCAAGATGAGGACTCTCCCTAGGAGGTCTTCTTCCTATCATATTGGGTGGGCCTAGGCTCTATCAAAAGAATAGGAAGCTCGAACGCAGGACGCTTAAGCTTTCGTTAACAGGGCACTAAAGGATTTTCCTACAAATGAGGAGCAGAACTCGAGGGTACCACAGCTAAGTGAGAAGAAGCATTAGGTTGGGAATCAGAAGAGGAAGAAGGAGGGTCATGATACCGCTTCTCTTCTTTCCTCCTTAACAGCATCACTGCTAGCCTTCAAGTAGGCCCTATGTGAGATAGCATAAGGCAAGGGAGGGTACCTCACTTTCAGCCTCATATGTCCTTTCTTATAATTTTAATGTCTTGTGTAAAAGTTCCATCCTAGGTGAAAGGGGACCCAAGGCATAGGCCATGGGTGATCCAGGGAGTAGCTACCATGTGTGACTGGTGGTCGATAGCCAGTGTCATGGATCACATGTATGGAACCTCAGTGGATAAATTTTAGACATTTATGCACAACAGAGGGTACCATGTTCATCACTACTAACCAAGGGATACCCAACTTTACATAGAAGAGTTCAGACCCAGGAATGATATCAAACAAGAGATTCATGGTCTTAGGTCTGACCAAGACTGACAAGGCAATGCTTCCTAAAGGGGGTATGGAAAGGTCGTTGTGTGTGCAAATGAAACTTTCAGGAGCATTGTATCCATCCTTATGTAAAAAAATTATAAGCATGATCTCCTATGTTATTATGTTCACTTGTGACGTTGAATCAACAAGAACACTGACTATGATTTTTCCATTAATTCATGTAGGAATATAGAGAGGAGATGGTTCCTTATTAAAGCCTATTGGTAGGTCCTATGAAGTAAAGGTTATGCCAACACTTTTCTCTCCAGGCTACTCGGAGGGGATAGTTTGATGTAGGAATGAATCCATTACACACACTAGATAGTACTTTCACAAAATCTGTAAAGGTTAATGGATAAGATGGTGACCCAATTAAGGTTTCATCATGCAATACCTTTGGATCCTTCCAACTATGCCACCTAGGGATCGTAGGTTGGGTTGCAAGGCGACAGCCTCACAACACTCACACCTACAACACTCCTAGAGTACGAGGAAAGGAACTATTATTATCACAAAAATGAAACAAAAATAGTTCACATCGAGTTCACCAAAAATGTAAGAGAGGGGGACCACAACATACAAGACCCCAAGTCATGAAGGGTCGAGATGTGAGAAGTTTCCCTAACTTACCTCAACTAAGTGCAATGTTTAGGGTATGAGGATGAGAATGATGAGGATTGTTGGGGTCCTATGATCACTCTACAATACAAATTTCAAAGTGGGGCTAGGCGAGTCCGTTTTTAGGTCCAACTCTATGCCTCAGGGATCTCTTTTCCTGAGGATGTCAGCGTGGACTTTGGATGAAAATGTGGTGCATTGGCATCTCAGAAACGCATTGTAGTCCATACAACCAGACAATAGTCAAGACAAGGTTCAATGCACTAAAATGACTTAACATCATAGCTATTTAACTAAAAGGCTAGAATTATGTAACTAAATAGGTTAAGTAATCTTTAATGTTATAGAGCAAATAAGAAAAAGTGATAAAGATGAGGAGAATCTTACTAATGAACTCATACACCAGCTGATCCTCAAAGAGCTCACACACCTACACACAATAAGAGAGATAATTTTGGGGGGTGGTTGCATAGGGGTCTGCCTCAGTCAGACCCCCATTTAGGTTTTCCCACCTCCACAGACAGCCAATGAAAAAGAGATAAAGAAGTGATAAAAACACAAGCACTACAAACAATACTATGCTACTCAACCAAATGATAAATTAGAGAGGGAAGCTTACCACCTCCACCAAGAGAACTCAAGGCTACTTGGGGGAGAAATGAGAGGAACTCAAGCCTCTACTGCAATGGCATGGTCCCAAACTTGCTCTACCGATGTGATGGAGTGTGATATTGCTGCTTTGGAATGCTTGGAATGCTAGAATGTGAGTGCAAAATGAGCTTGAAGTGATGTAGAGTTCTTCCAATCTTCATCCAACTTCTATCCAACCTCCAAATTCAAGTTCAAAGGCTTCATTATGAAGGAATCAGGAAAGAAATGGCCATATTTGGGTCAAATGGCTGAAGGAGGTGTTACAACTTCACTGCCAATGGGAAGAGTAACACCTCTATTGGCTCAACCATAGGAATCTACCAAGGATGTAAGCGCGTTGTGTAGATGTATGCGCATCGCACAGGCATCTCGAACATAAATGCATCCACTAACACAGAAAATAGGCACCAAGCGAACTGCCATCAGTGGGCTTACCTAAATTAAGCCTTCATTTTAGGTTTTCTAAAGTGTAATAAGGAAAAAAGGGGAATTACACCTAGGGTGCAAATTCACTCTTATACAAGGCAGTCAAAGCTTCCTCGGGGTTAAGGTATTGCAATAGAGTTCCTTCAATACTCCTACAATAAAGGGTGTCACCTAAGATGACAAATTAGGATGACTTTTTAATGAAGGCTTTCTCGAGATTCATGGTGATGTCGATGGGGAGGACTACTATTTTCAAGTAGGTGAGTATATCATGGTACCAAGGATCATCGGGACCAATTATTTTTCACACGAACTCATATTCTAGTACCTTGAATATTGATACAAGAAGCTACTCTACAAGGAATTCATGTTTAGGGACGTTTCACGGGATATCCAACAATAATCTGATTGTAGCCATGGTGTCAGCTACTCTATTGTTTACTTGTGGTATCTGCTCAAATGTTTTGTCGATGAAGAACTCCTTGAGATCCTCCACCAATTTTTTGTATGGGGTAAGCTTGTCATCCTTAGTCTAGTATTCATGGTTGACTTAGTTGATAATCAGTTGTGAGTCTCCATAAACCTTGAGTGCCATGATTTTCCATTGTACTACAATCCAAAGCCCTATGACAAGAGCCTCATACTTTGTGATGTTATTAGTACAAGGAAAAGATAACCTGTATGATTTTGGAATACAATCCCCTTGTGGTGTGATAAAGATGATTTCTACTCCTAATCCATGTTATGTATATGATCCATCAAAGTATACCTTCTAATGGTCTGCTACACTTAGGTTGAAAATTGACTCATCTGGAAATTTTGATACCAATGGGTCTTCTGAATATATAGGTGCTTTGGCCAGTTGATCTGCAATTACCTATCCTATGATGGCTTTTCATTCCACATATTTGATGTCATGTTCTTTCAATATCATGACCCACTTAGCCACTCATTCTATAAGCATTTCTTTGGAAAGTAGATATTTTAAGGGGTCTATCTTGGCGATGAGCTTTATTTGATGAGCCATCATGTAGTGCCTAAATTTTTGAGGAAAGCACTTCTGTAAGACAAGATTTCTCAATAAATGTGTAGTTTAGCTTCTATCCTACCAAGGTTGTATTGATATAGTAAATGAATATTTCTTTCCCCATTTCATCATGTTGTGCTTTGAGAGTTCCAAGTGCTACTGTCGTAGTTGATATGTAGAGTTCATCAATGGTTTGTTTTGGATTGGTGGCATGAATACTAGCAATTTTAACAAGTATTCCTTGATTTGATTGAATGCCTGATTGCATTTTGCATCCCACTTGTATGCTACCCCTTTGTGGAGAAAATGAGAATATGAGATAGTTTTATCTACTAATTGTGTTATGAATCTGTGAATGGATTGGAGCCTTCCCTGCAAACTCCTTAACTAATTCAACATTCATGGTGCTTCCATTTCAAGGATTGCTTTGATTTTTGTTGGGTCTATCTCGATTCCCCTCATTGATACAATACACCCTAGGAGCGTCCCTGATTGTACACCCAAGGCACATTTCTTAGGATTGAGTCATACTTTATATTCTTCTAGTCTGTCAAAGATTGGGCACAATGTTGATATTTGATCTTGATGTTTTCTTGATTTGGCTAGTATTTCGTCCACATAGTCCTCTAGATATTTTTGGATCATCTCATGGAAAATTAGAGTCATAGCCCTTTAGTATGTTATTGTTTTGTTCTTTAACCCAAATGATGTCATATTCCAATAGTAGGTGCCCCATGGATTGGTGAACGATGTCTTGTGTTGGTCATCTTTTACAATCATAATCTGGTTGTACCTTGAAAACCTGTCCATAAATGATAGCATTTTTTTCCCTGCCATTAGATCTACAATCATTTCTATATTAGGAAGAGGGAAATAATCCTTAGGGCATGCTTTGTTCAAGTCCCTAAATTCGGTACAGATCCAGATGCCCTTAGTGGGTTTGGAAATAGGTAAAAGGTTGGAAACCCATTTAGGATAATCAATGGGTCATATGAAGCCAGCATCAAGGAGTTTTTGTAGCTCAAATTTGACAAGTAATGAAATCTGTGGATGCATCTTTCTTAATTTTTGTCTCACTAGTTTTTCCCCTGGATAGATAACTAGATGATGGACGACTACCTCTAGATCTAGGCTTGGCATGTCAACATAGGACCATGCAATATTTACTTTTCTTTCTTTTAGAAATGCCACTATATTTTCTTGTTCTTTAGTCAAAAGTGACTCTACATAGAAAGTGATGTGTGGTGTTTCATCAGTTTCTAGATTGACATGGTTGCATTTTTCTACTAGTACTGCTAGTTTTTCCTGATGGATGGCACTAAGGGGAATATTGAATCCCTCATCCTTTGGTGCCTTAGAGAGGTTTTCACCATTGGATATGTCCTTTGTTTTTACTATTTTTTTATCAGAAAGTGCCACAATGTGGTTTTCAATTAAAGATTGAGACGTTACTCTTAGATTTCAATTTTGTGACTAAGAGATTCAATCATTTCCCCATTGTACGCATCTGTGTCCAGCTCAATATCAAACCATACTTTTTGAACTCCATATGGTAGAGTATCCCTTGGCCCCATGGATTCTAAGAGAGTGTCATTGTTTTCGAATGTGTCTAAGATCGGTGGTCCTAGTTGGTCATAGTCTATTAGTTTGGGGTAAATAAGCTTTAGTTCAATGGTTTGGTTACTCAACTTGAAAGACATGGTGGTGATAATAAAAAGGGAGGAATCCTCAAATAGCATGGGTAAATTAGAGATGGGGTCAGGTATGTGCACGATCATGATGGGCCAAAAAGTGGTGATATGATGGGTATGTGTAGGGTATGTGGCTGACGACTTTCTTTTACCCAAAATTGATGAAATGAAAAGGGTTTTTTAAGGAGATTCTCATCTTTCCACCAATATAAATTATTTTTCACTTTCAATTTAATAAATAATTATTATTCATTTTATATTTGAATTATGACTAAAGTCCTGATTGATAGGATGATTGAAAAACATCTATAGCTTTCAAATGGTATCACATTTTTTGGATCAAAAACATGTGTCACATTCTATGCTTTGCATACTATAGGATTAAAAAAAAAGAATTTAATGAAGTTTTGACCAAGTTAAGGTGGTCAAACATACAAGTTTTTATATTTTTTAAAAGTTGTAATAAAAAATTCATAATTAACTATTTACTTGGAAAAAAAATTACAAAAAAATATGCATCACATCGAGACATGAGTCCTCTACTTATATCTGAAATCTTATTAAAAAAATATTATCATTTTATTGTGGTTAGGGTGGTTAGATAGACACCTACTCCTTATTTTTTCCCTGAAATTTAAGTACTACTGCATTGAAATTTCAAATTTTCACCAAATAGATTTTAAAAAAATAAAATTAAACCTAATATTTTAGAAACTTCATTCAATTTGCTATAGATTCTATTCTTACATATTTTTTAAATAATATAGATAACTTATTCAAATTTTTACGTCAAGTTGCCTAACTCTTATTTTTATGAATTTTCATCACCAGTTAAGGGCCTATTTCTTCCATGATGATCCTACACATACCCGGTCCTCAAAAGGATAAGTAATCGATACGGGTACCAATAGGGAAGCTTTGACTATTTTAATTGTAGCACCCTTGCCAAGTATGGTTAAATTTGTAGGGGTACATCCAAGGCCAACATTATTAGGGAACTTCTCAGGAACAATGGGTTCAAACAAATTGTTGTCATTTTTCCCAATTTTCTCATTTTTTTTATAGCCCCAGCCAAACATTGATTGAAGACCTTTGTTACTTTCCTCCATGGGGAGATCTAGCATGGACCTTTCATCTTGATATAATAGGCTTGATGCATCTTTCTCATCTACCACCTCTTTGCTTAGGTCTCCCCACTTTTTGAAGGTGGTAGCTTCTCCTTTGAAGGCCTGAGATGTTGTGTCGATTGGTTGTGGTTTCCCATGAGATCTAGGAGATTGAGGTAACTCTCCTATCACAAAGGAACTCTTTTTAATTTTATAGTCTCTATACCCATTATCTTTGATTACAACCTTAACCTCTAGGATGTTTTGAATGGAAGGTGTCTTTGTCTTAGAAGTGGAGGCTAAGGTAGATGGGTTAGCATTAGGGGATGTGGGTCCCTAATAATTTGTTGGGACTTGGGGGATCTTATAATACTTTACCTCCATATTTTTGCAATAGAATGGTTCAGGGTCACCATGGGTCATGACTTCTTGATTATGGTAAGGGAATTTAACACATTGGTGGAAAGTGGATGCGACAACTTGTATCCCATGGATCCATGGGTGCCCTAGGAGAATATTGTAGGTGAGTTCAAGGTCAAAGAATTTGAAAGTGGTCTCCATGATTGCTATCCCTACTTGGATAGGGAGTTGAATGGTGCCTTGAGACACCCGTTCTTGATCATCATAGGCTTTGATTGTGATACCTTTTCCTTTTTCAATGAATTCTTCTAAGAATCCTATATTCTTTATTAGTTGTAGAGTACAAATATTCAAATCAACACCTCCATCAACCAAGACTTGTTTGACTTTGTTCTTGTGGACTAGGACTTCAAGATGAAGTGCATGGTTGTGAGATGGTTGGGTTGGGAGATCATGATCAGAGAATGTGAGGAAATGTGGTGTAATGATATGTATGACCATAGCTTGAAACTAATTTGCATCAAGATCCGTGGGGACGAAGGATGTAGCCAATGCTTTTTTCTAGGATGTCCCTATGTGTGGGTAAGATTTTTAGTAACTCCATGATAGAGATTTGGGCGGGATTATTTTTTCAGTTGTTCTAGGACATTGTAACCATTAGCAATTGTTTTTGAATTGGTGGAGGGTGCTTTGGGGTTGTGGTGAAGGTCCTAGGATGGAGATTCGACCACCATGGGTGGTGACTCTACACTCATCTTTAGGTCCTTTGATATTGACAATTGTTACCCATTCATCCAAGGATGCAACAACATGGTCATAGATATGGTTCACATTGTTGTAACTCTTTCCTTTACCATTATTGTTTCCTTTATTATGATTTGGCATCAGATTCATGTATATCTTAAGGTCTAGATTCCTGGTTGGTTGTTCAATGGTTATGGTCTTATCATCAATGAGATCTTGGATCAAATTCTTGAGTCTCATACAACTGGTTGTCATGTGTCCCTTTATTTTGTGAAATTCATAAAGGTGCTTCTCGTTATACCATGGTGGTTTAACTTGAGACTCTTGGTAATTTTCGTAAACATGGATTTTGATGAGATTCACTTATACTAGTTGTTTCATGATAGATTCAATTGGTTCCCCAAGTGGTGTATATTTTTATTTAGGGGGATATTTGTTCTTTGGGGGTGGTCCCCCTTGACCATTTATGTTGTTGATAGTTTGATTCTTGGATTGTTGTTGAGATGATGGGTTGATTTGTAGGCTATTTTGGGTATTGATTTGTGGTTATTTTTACATTTTTTATTGTGTATTTTGGCTTGGGGTACTGATAACAACTTTGAAATCAATAACACCATTGTTAGTAACATTCTTTTTTTTGGCCCATGTGTGAGGTTTGTCATTGTAACTTGTTGATGGTCGATTGTCTTGGTACATGGGCATGCCCCCTTTGTTATAAGGGATCTTTCAATGTTGAGTGCCTTGGGGATCAATTGGTCATACATTGTTATGCATTGTATATTCAAATGAAAGGACAAGGTACCTTCAAGGTTGGAGATGATAGTATCGATTTGTGATTCTTTTTGCATAGACCATTTTCTCTTGTTGGCCTTGGATCACAATCATATCAAGAAGGCTATGAATGTTTCCCCCTTGGCTTGTTTTAGGCTGGATAATTCTTCTAAGCTCACTTCCATGCCTATGTTAAATGAATAATTTTGGATGAATAAGATTTTGTTTAGGCGGTTGTTGTGGTATTTTTTGAGTGATGACAAGGGGTTTTATGGTAGATGGTATGGTTGATGTTCTTGCTCCTTGGGATACAATTTTTTTAGATGTTTGGGGTATTGTTGATGATGTAATGATTGGTTAAGATGTTTGGATTGGTGTCACATGGTGTAGCGATATCAGTGGCATTCTTGGAAGATTTTGTATGACTTATGTATGTTGATTTGATTTTTTATTGGGGAATTGATTTGATTTGATTGGTTTTCGATTGGTATGTTGGATAAAGGAGGTTTCCCTAAACCTTGGATTGGTGTAGATGTTGATGTTAAAAGAGGAAATGATGGGAAGATTGGTGGTTTGTTCCCTTGCAAAAGTGAGGATGATGCATTAAAAGTTCTCACTTGACCAAATAAATCCACTTGTCCTTGTGATATCATGGGGAGAGAGCCTTGTGTATCAAGAGGGTATGCTAGTGTTATGAAAAAGGAGGAGGAATTGTTGGTATCATGAAAAATGAGTGGCATATATGGATTTTTTGGATCTTGTGGGATGGTGTTAACCTCTAAATTCTTATTGTTGACAAGTGGGTTCCCTTGAAGGGCTTGGAGTAATGATCTTCCCTTAGTGATCATGGGTTGACTTGGAGCATGAGATGATGTTGGTTGTATGATGGGTTAGATGATTTTTGGGAAGGAAGGTATGAATGATGTGGGTGACATGTTCCCAAGAGGTTGTTCAAAAATAGTGCTCACATCAAAATTGGAAGGGATTTTAGCCCCTTCCTTTTCTAATTCCAACATGTATTGTGTGGGATTGAGTCTCATGACTATGTTGACAATCTTGTGTGTTTCAGTATTTTGGACTAGCTCAATTATTTCATCTTGGGTCATCCCTTGGAATTTTTTGGTGACATCCTCCACTTGGAAACCTCCTTTAGGATTTTGAGGTATTTGAGGAGGATTAAGTGGAAGGTTAATGGATATCCTAGGGTTGAATTCTATTTACATTTGACTTAAATCACTTGAAGTGGATGTTTCTTTGTTTTTCTCCATGATATTCTTGTGTTGTGACCTTATTTGGACCATAAAATTGGGATAATTTTTTAGGAACATGGGAGGTAAATGTCTAACTCCTTTGGTTGATCTAAACTTTAAGTAAAAAAATAAAATCTAGGATGTTTAAGGATCAAATGATAGTGGTGTGATAAATGAAGAATGAATGATATGGATGTTTGAAATTTTGAGATCCTTGGAGGAATACTAGACTTTAGGATTTTTGGATTTTGATTTTGATTTGGTTTGATTTGGATAATGGACTTATAGATCCCAATATGTTAGATGTTATCTTGGAATAAACTTTTACACAAGGGTGATAATTTAACTAAATGTATGAGGAAGGATTCATCCACGCACATTTAGCCAAACAAGGTGATTTTGATTTTGATTGAAGGATTTACCATAAGTCTAGAATGAATGATTTTTTTCCAAGGTTCTAAAATTTGTTTGTGAGATGGGATTTGATTAATCATGTGACAAATGAAATGGTTGATTTGATCCTAGATGAACCTAGAGAAAATTTGTTTAATACAAGACCAATATTTTGAAGAACATGTTATACCTCTAAAACTTTCAACTCTATGTGAGAAATTCATAATGTTGGAAAAGACCTGAATTTTGACAATAATAGAATGAATACAAATTTGGATAGTCCTTTGAAGCACATTTGTAAAATTTGTATACCAATCTATCTCTAGTTTCGTAAAGTGCTAAAAGATGTCTCTTAATATCCTTTGGACTAAGATGCTTATGACGATTGAAAGACCTCGATTTTGTGATTTTGAATTTGTGGGAAATCATGAGATCAAACACATATTTGGGTCTAATTGTCTTTTATCTTGATTAAATGGATTCTTTTTACCACATCTACACTTCTTTCTGAACATTCAAACTAGATGTCTATGTCTCAACTCCTTTTCATTCCACAAGGTACATTATGTGAAAATCAAAGAATCAAAGGCATAGTTTTCCTAGGTCGAATTTGGAGACAACAAATTGAGCTATGGGCCTAAATATTTAGAAGCCTCTAAGGATAAAATCCCTAGAGACAAAGCAGTAATATTTGGACTCTTCAAGGATATTTGTTCTTCCAAAGGGTTTGAAATTTTGATGACTTGTTGAATGTTTCTTTCAAAGTTTGAGATCCAACAAAATGTATTTAAATGACTCATGAATTGCATAACCGTAGGATAGAAATGGCTATACTTATTGGGTTCCCACTTGGATTTCTCCAAACACTAAGACAAAGTGGACAGTTAGAGATTTGGTGACACTGGCTCCCCTCCATAGCACACACTTCTTGGGACCACCAAATATCAAAATCATGAAGATCCAAAGACCTTAAGGATTTATTCTATTTTTATTTTGAATAGTGTAAATGTGGCTAATCTTCAAAATGATCATTCTTTCACCAACAAGTATTAAGGATTTTGGTTTTTTTAAACAAAGGGTTGTAGCAAAGACATCTGGTTCATGGGGTACAATAATAAACTTCATCAAGAGGTCTCCCAACCCTTAGAACAAGGGCTTTATGCATCATAAAGATACTAGGGAAGAGCTATCACATACCTCTTCCCATTGATTTAAAACTTTCCTTACAATCACAAATTTATATACCGGTTTGGAAGAGCTTGGTGTTAGCTCATTACCACTTGGGTAGTTCCCTTGGGGTGAGTACTTTTTCCCACCAAGGAAGACCCTCTAAAGATAAAAAATAAAATAAAAGAAGTACATTTGTAGTTTTATGACCTAAAGCACTTAGGAGTGAACACACACAATGCCTTTCCTTCACACTCACATGATTGTTCAATTTTAGATCCAAATTTGAAATGTGTGGGTAATTTTAGAAAACCAATGTCACTAGAATTATTTTGATTCTCAAGATTGTTGGAAGGCATGAGAGAAGTGCATATGCATTTGAATGACACAAATTGTAAAAAATCACAAAACAATTGAAAGCACAAGATCTTTTTAAGACCAAAGTAAAGGTGAGTTTGTTTTAAGCATCAAAAACCAAGTGTGAAGTTGCTTGCTCAATTTTAACCCATTTGCAAAATCTAGTAAGTTCCTAATGTTCAATTTTAATTCAACTTTAACAAAGCTTTTGTTTTTTGTTAATTTTAAGCCCAAAAGATGAAGTGATTTGTCCTAAAATAGAAAACAACAACAATAATGCATGCCCTAGACTATTACAATAAGCATTCAAAACATATTTTTTCAAGTTCAATGCAAGGAGCTTGGAAAATAAGGCCTTTTCTTGTTATTGCTTAACTCCAATGCCACTGATTCTTTATGCAAACCCTACAATCAGTATAAAGTTATCAGAAATTAGAAGTATGATATTTCAAGGAACCAATGATAACTTTACAAAATCCTAAATCATGCATTGATGATCTCCTAAATGTACTTTAGTTCACAATAAAGCTTTATTTATGATCTCTTAAATGTGTTTAAAGCATGAAAAAGGCTAAAATACTAAAAGATATGCAAAACAATGATTTAAATCTACACACAAATGATTATGCAAGCAAAAAAAATGGGTTTTAAAGTAAAAAAACCCCATACAAACAGATCAAACAAGAGTCAAAATAAAGAAAAAGTTACAATAAATGGTTAGATACATTTGGTCATTGAATTTCTAAGATGCTAGTAAATGTGTTGATCAGTAGATGAGCAGATGTCGCCTCAACTACCAACTTATAATGAATAAACCTATGGAAAAGGTGGCTGTGTTCAAGCAAGAATGATGGCACACTTTATGGTTTCCTTCAACTTTCCTAATACAATAGCAGTTTAAATAAAAGATGTGACTAATGATTAACCAAGATAGAATGCCTTCTATCCTACAAGAGTTTTTACACGATCAAACAATAAATATAAACTTCAAATAGTCCAAATAAAGTTAGATCAGCTCAGGAAACACACAAGTTAAAAGACTAGATGCATATTAATTATCATGATCCAAGCATATATCGGTCCTAAAGTTACTTGTCAGAGAAGAATTTAATGGCATTGATTATAAATTTAAAATACAACAAACTCATTCAAGCGCAACTTTATAGTGCTACTTTCAAACTCATTCAAAGAAGAAAAGCAACAGTAAGTGCTACTTTTACAACAAGCCAAAAAGGACAAAAGGCATGTAATAAATTTTAACTATTCAAAAAACACTTTGTAACATTCATTTATGAATGATGTCAAGTGGACTTGGCCACAAATTTGTAGGTCAATAAAGATGGTGCTATGCCACCTATTAAGATTAAGTCTAAATATTTATAGCTAAGTGACTTTTATGGGCTATCATAACATTCAATTCTCTAACTAGCGATTACAGCTGATAGTCTTTATTTCTAATTTTGTGAGTGCCTATTTGGACAAAACTTGGGCATTCATTAATGATTACCATTTGAAGAAGGAAACAAATATTTCAAGCATAGAAAGTAGGAAATGATAATGATTGATAAATGCCTATTGATTGATCTTAAATTCCTATTGATTGATCTCAAATCCACATTGCACAAAAAAATTCGTCATTACATACAATTAAGCTTATTTTTGTGAAAACAAAACAGTGACCACAAAACAAGCAGTGACTATAAATATCAATGAATTTTTTTTAGCATCCCTATATCATATCAAAATATCTACTACTCATTTAATCACAAGCACAACTTGCAGGATGTGACAATAGGAATAGGGTGGCATTAAAGAATGTGCATTTTTAAGAAGCACGATTTTAGAGGATTCTCTCACCATTCAATGGTGGCAGCAATACAAGTGAGTTTAAATGTGCCTCTAATCTCCCATAAACAACATATGACACATTTAGGTGAATTCACACTTATAATGTAGGTTGTGAGTCAAAAGGCTGCCCCAAGAAACACACTTATAATGTAGGGGTAGAAAAGGTTCTTAAACTATTTGATATGACACCTATATACATGGCAGGGAATTTGAAGGCGAAGGAATGTAGTGTGGTTTCTTGTGGATGACATCCTAGATTGCAATTTCATATTTAGGTAACATTTACAGGAAAGACTTAAATCCAAATTAGTTGTCAACAACAATTAGAAAGAAAAAATTTGAACCAAATGATTTACAAACATGTCTTCTCAAACATAATTTGTACATCTATTTGCAAAATCCAATTTTTATTTATTAGTAACCAAATCATAGCGATTAGATCTAAAAATCCATCTAGTTCCTTAGTGTCTACAAATAGTAGGAGGTTAGCAGTGAATGAAGATGTTAGCATAATCTCAAACCAGAGAATAATTATCTTTACCAATATACTTCTAATCAATTTTAAATGTACTCTAAATAAAAATTGTAAATACAGATAATACTAGCCTTAGCAAAAAATGATACAAAATCAGATTAGAGAGCCAATGCATAGCAAAGGCCCCATGGTGGGTGCCAAATGTAAGCACTAAATCTGCACTTTTCTTCAAATACAAACAAACATTAGAGAGCCAATGCACAACAAAGGCCCAACGGTGGGCACCAAATGTAAGCACTAAATAAAATGATACAAAATCATATTAGAGAGCCAATGCACAACAAGGCCCCACAATGGGTGCCAAATGTAAGCACTAAATCTGTACTTTGCTTCAAAGATAAACAAACATTAGTGTTGTTAGAAAATTAAGAAAACCAAATCAAGCACTCATATGAGATATCTTAACATATTAGATATGCAAACAAAACAATGAAATATCAAAGAGAATCAATTGAAAGCATATACAAGCATGTTCATACCCTATCCCATAGTAGGAGTGGTGCTCCTTTGATGTGGAAAGGATGCTCTTTTCCAATCCCTTGATAAGCTTCCAATGATGAAGTTGCAAAGATGAAAGTGATGGAGATGAAAGTGTCTATAGTGCAAATGTATAAGATTGTGGACGGATTTCAAGTAGAAGTGGCTTCTATTTATAGGTTGAAGGGTTGAAGAATGGAGAGATGGGAGGAATGTGGGATGAAAGAAGAGCCAATGAGATTGTAACACTTGTCAAATGGCTAATGGATGAAGGTGGAGGAAATTTTGGAGAATGTGCATAGTTAATGCATGTGGTTGAGATGTAAGAGTGGTGTAAGAGAGATTAATGCATGCATTTGTAAGAGGCATTAAATGAATGTGGTTGAAATGTTTTGGAGGGAAATTGTTTGGGTAAGAAATTCGAATAAATGGAGTTAATGAAGGAATATTCCCTAGAATAAGCTTTTGAGAGGATAAATGAGGTAATTAGTTAATTAAAATAAAGTATTTTCATGTGCAAGTGGGTTAGTTAATTAGGGGTTGATGTAGTGTCCCTCCAACTGTGACATCTTGACTTAGTTTGTTTTCAGTTTGATAGATTGATGCTTTAGTTGTCTATGATACTGTGTTGTTTGTTTCAAATATGACTCTGACATTATGTTGTTTTTATACTCTGTGGATGACATGTTTGATATCCTAAATATCTGAATTATGTTTGTGAGTTGACATTATGGTTGACACATATGTGATATGGTTTATCTTATTTAAGATTTTTTATGAGGTTATTTTTATGTATTTGATGTTTATGATATATTGATGCTCATCATTCCTGGTGAAGGAGATGGTGTAGCATTACTCACTTATGAGTACCCTACTATGTTGTGATTCTTCTTCACGGTGTGTTTTCTGATGTATGATGATATGTTTAACAAGTGATGTTTTATGTAGTTACAGGTACCCGGTATTGGCTTCACCTATTTGTCGGGTCTAAGTGTGCCCTAACCCAATGAAATTATGTTGATTTAGAGATAGTGTCAGGTCATCATTTAGCCTTGGTCGTCATTGAATAAGAATCCATTTTTCACCCATTGTCATTTGTTGTTTAGTCTTGTCGTGTCGATTTTGTTTGTATTATCTTGTTTGGGAATTAATTATTTATTAGTTTAGTTAAATGGAAAATTTGTTAATATATTTGATTAAATGTAAATTTGTTTAAATATTTGATTTTTTTTATGAGTAAGGTTTGATTTATTAAAACAAATTAAACAGGTTATTTATTTAAAAGTTGATATTTTAAAAGAGTTAGTTTTCAATAAGTGATAAATATCTGAAAACTTGTGTATGAGTTGAAGGATAATATCTTAGATATTTAATGATTATAACTAATTGAGCAATTTTTGAATGCATGACTACAATCAGTTAAGTTTTGTAACTTGAGGTAATTAAATGTATTAAAAGCTTTTGGGGGTTGCAATTTCATACACGGAAATTCTTCTGAAGAGTTTTCACAGCAGTAGTTTTGAAAAGAGATTGCACAACAATTTTGATAGTAGAAATAATTTAAAAAAAATTGCTCGAATTTCTTCAACAAGTTTGATGATTTGATCGAGATTAATAGAAGCCACATATTTTGCTTCAACTCAGTTTTCCAATTGTAAACTAGGTTTTCTTCTTGTTTCTGCAATTTCTTATTTAGCATTTTTTCAAAATTTATGTTGAAATAGACTTGCACATGCAATAGGGAAATAATTACAATAAGATTTCAAATTTTAAAGAAAGTTCTGAGTCATTGAATTTATGCACCCAGATAGTCCATTATTGTGGTAGCTGATTTATGCATGTTTAAGTAAGCTTTTTCACTTATGAGATTTCATGTTTATAGTCTTAATGGGAGATCAAATAATTCCTTGTCATAGTCATAAATCTACTTGAGCCATAATATTTTTCCTTTGAATTCCTCAAGTTTCGGCTTGAAATTCCTTCACTAGCAAATTTGACTCCATTTTTTGATGAATGTTTGTTGGTCATTCGACAAATATTTGTCAAAAAATTGACTAACTAACAAAAAATAATTTCGTCGCTATTTTTTTGTCAAAATTCTGACAACTAATTAAACGTCGAAATAACGGTGCAGATTCGTCGGTCGTCAGCATCATAAAATGACTCAAATGTTCATCGAAATATCGAAAAAAACTTTGTTTATCCACCAAAGAATTACAACCAAAATGCAATTGTCATGGCTCTTCCAAAGCATCAAAACAACACCAGAAGTTCATCGCTATTTCGACGAAATGGGCAAGGAGTTACGACAAAGCCTTCGTCATAGCTAAGCAAATTAGTCAAACCTTTTTTCTGATTCGTCGGTGACCTGCGTTGAACTCGCAATGAAATGGGTAAAGAGTTACAATGAAGCCTTTGTCGCAGCATAGCAAATTTTTCAAACCTTTTCTATGATTCGTCGGTGGCCTGCATCAAAATTTTGATGAAATGGGCAAGGAGTTATGACGAAGCCTTCGTCATAGCTAAGCAACTTTGTCTAACCTTTTATGTGATTCATCGGTGGCCTTCGTCGAAATTACGATGATATGGGTAAGGAGTTACAATGAAGCCTTCGTCACAGCTATAGCAACTTTGTCAGACCTTTTTGGTGATTCGTTGGTGGTTTTCGTCGAAATTGTGACGAAACAATGTAATTTTTTTAAATATATTCATTGAAATGTACCATCGAGAAGACTCTTGGAAATGACCACCGAAGCCATCCCATCAGTGAGAGATCAATCATCGACACAGGATAGAAAACTCACTCTAATAGTCCATTTCTTACCGATGACTTCCGTCAACAAAACAGATCTAATGTCACACCGATCTGACCTCTTTAGGAGTTTTCAACAGTGCTGGTTATCAACAAGACATTCTGAGGGTCTCGCTAATTAAACAAGTGTCTAAGAGCAAGTAAACAAATGGAAACTATTAATTTTCTTATTTTGGGGTTCTTTAAATCATAGAATATATACCATCTTCTTATGTATAATGTACTTATATTTAGATTTGAATTTGAGACCAATTGTCATTGCACATTCCATTTTACTTGCACAGAGTATTCTATAAGCACTATATTGATAATGCCAAATGATTTATGGTGTTGTAAAACTCTACCTATCATCACAGTTCTGTTGTTCCCCCCAAGAGAATCATGCAAAGACAAGTTTACAATACCAAGTCAAATAATATGAAAAAGACTTACTTCCATACAAATTAAATGATTATTCTCATAATGGCAATTGTCTAATTACAACAACAATTCCATGAAAGGTTATCCATGCTTCATAAGAGATGACCGATCATACATACAGACTGCAAGATGAATAGAAAAAGCATTACACTTGAGAACAATCAAGGGCTAACAAGGGAAGGAGTTAAGAAACGTCTGGATTGAAGAGAAAATGTGTAGGGAAAATGTTGAGTAGTGTTAAGAGAATAGAGCTTGTAGAACATATTCTTGACCTAATCAAGCTCTTGAACAACTTAAACAAAATTAAAATACTAACACATACATGAGACATATAATGAACTTCCAATATCTGCTATCTTTTTCATTAATGCAAAGGTAGGTAAAGGAGAAATAATTATAATTGTAACACTATTCATAGTCCAGTAAATTATGTTCATAATTTGTGTTCAATGGACATTAGTTTTATCATTATACTGCCCATCTAATACCATATTTTAATCGAGGGTTCAACTATCTCAAATCTAAAGAAGCACCTTCAATTAACCATTTACAATATTATAAAATAAGGTAAGACTTTTACTTGAGAAAGATTGGGTACACTTGTAGGATTAAAGTTCTCGTAATCATTAGGATTTATTGGCACACAGACACAACCTACAACATATGAAGTAATGGACAACTACAAGTTAGTGAAATGGTCCTTAATATGTGACTGGTTTGCAAATTGATTGGTAGAAAATAAGGTTACAAACATATCTACATGAAAAATTATGAGGAAAATCTACTGTAATCATCAAAATAGATGAAAATTGCAAAGGAAAGAGTCGAGCTACATCTCTAGAGCCTAAAAAAAACACATGCAAGAAACATAAAAAAAGAACAAACCAGTTTTTGGATGAATACAAAATGGTGCCTTGAACAAGTGATTTATATGCTTTCACACTTGACACAAGACATTAAGAATATTTTAGTCTTCCTCTATGAAATTAAGTACTTACAAAATAAACCCAGAAACCAATATTATATACCTCCATGTCTAGCTAAGGGTAGGTTTAAGAGAAAAAAAATTCCTCAATGCAATGTCAAAAAATATCAATGTGTGTGTAGGCTTGTATTACTCAAATATCATTTCACTGCCTAAGGAAAAATACCGGAGTGATGTTTTAAATTTCAATCTTCACATAGGATCCCTTATTGCTACACATGCATATACAAGCATTATTCGAGCTCTAAACTATTCAACTATTAAGGATTTAATTAGATATAAGATGGAAAGTTATTTTTTAGACATAATCCATCATCTTTTACATATATTTATTCACTCCTAGCACTTCAGATAAATTTGTGTAAATGAGACAGAAATTTGTGTATATTTTCTTTTATGACAAAGAAAATTCTTAAAAGGAGGGGGGAGAGAGAAAAGGGTAGGGGGCAAGAGAATGCTTGAATGTATAGCAAAGTATAACATTTTGATCATTATAACCATTAAATGAATCTTAATTTTGAAGCATTAATATCATTTACAACATTTATGATCAAGAATGAATGTAAGTAGAGAAACTTTTGCATAACTACAGATGGTACAAAATTTCATGGTTAAGTCAAAGCCTCCCATCAACAACAAGATCCAAATATCCGTGTATGTATCTCAATCGAGCCTCTAAACCCTTCAGAGCTATCAATTTTTCCACTAAACTATTATGCACAAAAGTCAAATTTTAGAGTTATGTCACCACTAAAAACAAAAGAAATAGATCTTTGAAACCAAATCCACACACAACACAATGTGGTATTCATACAAATCCATACAAACAAACTAAACTCAAAACATTGGAATGGAAACAACTTCAAATTATGATGCAGAGCATGGATTCAGGGTATAAAGAATCATTTTTCTACCACCATAGTGAAAATTTAGCACTTTCTTTCATCTTTGCATATTGGTTTGATGCTTGAAACAATGCATTTCTTATATTGAAAAGTGCATTACCTTATTGAGCTTCTCTTTGTTTCAAGAATAGTTTAATATTCTCTACTTAACAGGGCCAACCACGTGATGATGGAAGCTCATTTGACCCATCCCCCTACATCACTCTCAATTCCCCATACCCAATCATATAACATTAATCATTCATTCATCCATTAATAACATATAACATTCATTCATTCATCCATTAATAACATATAGCATTCATTCATTCATCCATTAATAACATATAACATTCATTCATTAACATATAACATTCATTAATTAACATATTCACATTCATTCATTAACATATAATATTCATTCTTTCAGTTTTTACATATTATCAAAAATATGGTTGTCATGATATGATTACTATCACTTCTTTTTTTGTTTCTTTTTTAAAGCTAAAAAAATCTGAAATGGAGTATTGTTTTCTAAATCATTTGTCCCCCCTTTAGTTGTTCTGCCCTCTACTCATGATCTTAATGTATGCCTAATCATCTGCTCATGATGTGGATGCCACTACAAGGGGGGTTCTGCTGCAATAAGGAAGAAATGTTAAACTGATATGTTTTATTATTATTATTACAAGTATTTCATTAATTAAAAGAACATTAGAGTGGTTTTCTTTACCTGATGGGTCAACATCATGTTCCTCAACTTTTGTTATAGACTCATGCTCAACATGTTGAATACCCTCTAAATCCTGATCTGTAGTTGAAACACGAAAGGTTACATTAATTAATACACCAATTGAAATTAAATATGTTTAAGAGAATATGAGAGTGGTCCTCTTTACCTGATGGGGCCACATACAGTTCCTGATCTTCTCTAGCCTGATCATGCTCAACACGTTGATCATGCTCTACATGATCTAAATTTGAAACATGAAAGGTTACATTAATTAATACACCAATTGCAATTAAATATGTTTAAAAGAACTTTAGAGTGGTCCTCTTTACCTGATGGGGTCACATCATGTTCCTAGTCTTCTATAGCCTGATCATGCTCAACATGTTGATCACGCTCTACTTGTTCTAAAGTACCGGGATGCACACCATGACCTTCATCTGTAGGTTGTGCTCCACCCTCACCAGGTTGCATTCCAATGTCATGTGCATTATTATCATTGCTTGAATGTTTAAAACAAATAGGCAAGTAATTACTTTATGGTGGAAATTAATATTGAATAGATTGTACAAGTATTCAATTTTAAATAAACTTTATTGAGTTTATTTACCTACATGTCCAATGCAGTGGAAGATTGTGTTTTCCTAGTCAAGACTCTTAGGCATTTAGCCATGGCTCCATAGCCTTGCTAGAAGGAAATTTCCAGGTCATCTTCTATGAGAACTCTGCTAAATTCAAAGACCTACATTTTTGCATAAGATCATGAATTCTGCTTCTATGGTGTGATAAAAAAAATTTGTTTTCAATTTATTATTTGGATACTATATTTCATTTATTGATACTCACAATTCATGCAGCTAATTTCATATAACCACCAGAGCCAAGTTTGTGCTACTTGTGTTTTTCTAGTCTTGCCTAAGTTGTTGCCTTTGATGTGTCAGGTAGCCTATGAAAAGTTGGAAATACGTTAGATTATGTAAAACGAAAGAGTAATTAGTATATAATTACATTGTTGATAGCATCACATACCTTCCTTGGCCCGGTGGTTTCTTTCCTTTTTTTCTTTTTAGCCTTCTCCTTTCCATCTGACACCAAGTCCTTCCACTCCCTCTCTGGAATCATGGGGGAACACTCATACTTTTTGTTCTTCTCTAAATGTGACCTATATTGGTCCCTCACATACTTTAGATAGGTACCAGCTTTCTAAAGGACCTTGGTTCGGTTGAATGTTTTATCACCAAAGAGCACAACTAAATGGTTAATGAGCTCATCTTTTAAATCTTGATTTTGGGCATTCCACGTGTATGTATGGTGGGCCGAAGAGCTCCAATATAATATCACTTAGATGTTTATAAAAACATTATTTCCTACAAAATGACCATGGGATCAATGGGCTAAAAAGAGCGATCAATAAGTAAATTTCTATTGGATTATACATAATAATAATTAAAATATTTTAAAGTACTTGGGACCTTCTCTATCTTTATGGGAACAAAATCCTCGGTCACCACAAATGTGACCAGAAATGTTCCTGTACTAGTAATACGGGAAGATCCAGGAAATGCTGCTAAAATATCACCAATACTAGTGGCCTCTGCATCCCTAGGTACATGTCCTAATGCATGTTCTAGCATGTGTTCACTGCCAGAGGGTGCACTAGTGGATGTCTGCATGGTATGTGTTGCTGACATTTCAGACGATAATATAGGCACAGATGATAGGGTCAGATGATGTGATGTATGCACAGGAAGATCATGATGGACACTTGTACCAACCCCTACTCCTTGGGCAGCACTTGCAGTACCCTGATCATGGGCAGAAGCATCATGAGGATGCAAAAAATTCTGTAAAAACAACACATATTTTAGTTCATGACATAAAAGAGTACAAAATATAAAACCGTGAATGAACTTATGTTATAATTAAAGACTTCATGACAGCTTACTTGCAAGTTTTGTGATCCCTTAGTTAATATTTTAACCCTCTCTCTTATCTCATCTGTTTGAGGCACTATGAATAACAACTTAAGGATTTATTCATTGCATTTTTTTTGGGTCTTCCTTATCATATTGAGAGGGTTTGCTAAATAAGCAATGTCATCATCACATAATATTGACTGCACCTCCCTATGGATGCTCTCGTCTACTACTGGTGCCTTTCCCCAATCAGTCGACTTCAACAAGAATATTAAAAACATTATCAAAATTAACCCAATAAACTTATCAAAATAACATAATAATAAACCATTTTGCTTGTATCTAATTTGTACAATTACAATGAGCTAAACCTGTTGGGTAGAATCCTCTGAAGATAAATTGTGATCTGTGCTCTAGGCTAGAGCCTTCTCCGTACAATCAATGTCCCACTATGAAAAAAATTAAATATAAAAAAATATTACCAAAATGAAACCAATAGACTTACGAAAAAAACATAAGAATAAAATGGTATAGCGGAGTTATTAATTAGAGGTTGGGTAAAATGGTACATAGTACGTACCACCCCCATAGTAACTATGTTTGTAACTAAGTGATTCAAATTGTAATTGATTAACAACTCTTTCCCTATAGTTATTGATTTCATCGCACATACGAATACATGGTTTCCCTCGCGCGCCTCGAATATGCAATTGGGTTGCTTATTTGTTGACCCAGGTCATGTACTATTTATAAACCCTACAATATTCCCTAATGATTTTGGCCTTCCGTCAATGTACATAGTCACTCCTTTATTTTGATCCTTATCTTTTAGCTGTATATAATTTGTTGACAGTGCATACCTACGCATACTTTGTGTATATCGAACTAATTGCATCCAATCTTTGTAACTGTAACAGGGTCTGACATACTCCATCAATTCAATAACTTTTTTCGTAACAGACCATTATGCCATCCATGAAAAATAGGCCCAAACCATGTAATGACGATGGTGCTATGCGATATATCCTCTCGTTGACACAAAAATTAGTGTTTATTGGAGGAAGTTCCTTGGGTACCCATTGCTTCTGTAGATGTTTGTACCTCAAGGGAACCTCGACATCGCCTATGCTCTCATCATCATAAGTACATGACCCCCCTTCAGTAAGAAAAAATTCCATGCATTTACAAAATTTTCTTCTAATCTTTCGACCTCTAGTTGATCTCTCTCTTTTAGACATACTACAAGTCTCGCTTTCCTCTTCTCTTCCTGAATTTCCCTCGCTTGAGGAAGACATATCTTAAAAATACCTATTTGGTGGTACCTGCACTCATAATAATGTTGGATGAAGTTCTTTCATGGTGATGTGATCCTAACGTGACATTATGATTAATCTATCATTTCATCGCTAGAATTTCACAAGTTATAAGGTAATTAAGTCTTGATAGAATGCAAGTTATTGTTACTACCATCCAAATGTGTCCATCACAAATCAAATCTACTTAACATTTTAACTCCCAAACTTTTTAACAAGTGTTAAATGTGACTATGGCCCACCAGTTACACAACCAAGGCCTCAAATGTATTCTCTAATTGTAATCAAAGGACTTTTTCTCTTCATTCAAGTAAATAAACTTGAAGGGAAACACCACCAAGTGGTTTATTGGACACCTACATGACTAAAAATAGCAGAAAATTTTCAATTATTTCCACATGTCTAAGTGGTTAACGGGGAGGGAGTGTGTACTAGGCCTGGTTAAGTCATCATAAGTTTATGCTTTGGCAATAAAAAAATAGAAGTCATCTTAAATCTTCCAATGTCTAATTGCTATGAGACTTTTGGTATGTTTTAAGGTAGGATGATTGATGAAAGATCCCAAAGAGCCTTTCTCCATGGTATCCAAGTACACATAGCAGTGGTCTTCTCTTATATGGTTGGACATGATTTAAAGAACTTAGCTAGGAATTATTCATTTAACCTAAGGTTTTCTCATAATGCCATCATTGGAAAAGTATGATCAAATTCTTCTATTATGAAGAATTGGTCTATGTGCCTCTAGTAATCACTATAAATGTTTATAAAGATAAAATGACTAATTGCATTAGGTAGGAGAGAATCAACTTTGAGTTCTTCAAAGATTATATTCCTCTATTCATAATTTTTAAGGGTTGTGTGTGGAGGAGGTTATCACTACCAAGAAGGGAGGAGACCTTTCCTTGTATTCTTTTATAATTTCCATTATTCTTATTTATTTTACACTTACATTTACAAATACACATACATATGCATTTACTTTTTTTATTTATTTCTCATGTAGTTTAATAGTTTGATCAATTTCATATTATATGTGTTGAAGACTTTAGAATTTCAATTACATTAATTTATGGATATATTGTATCTATAACACTACAAAACCATATGCTCTTTTCATTTGCACTTGCATATAGAAATACACATTTATATACATAGATATAGATTTCTTTAATGATATGTTGCATTTATTGTTCTAGAAGAGCATCCAGTAATTGCATTTACATTTACATTTAAAAATACACATGCATACATACATACATACATACATACATACATATATATATGTGTGTGTGTGTGTATGAATATCATTTATATTCAGTGTTCAGAAACAACCCATTAGGTCTGCATATGGATAAAAATTCATAAAATCATATCTCTCATACATGTTTTGTTGAAACCTAGGCTTGAACCTCTCATTTCACATGCTTTTCTTCACAAAACTATTGAGGACAGCAGTTATACCTTCTTTATTTGTAAACCTACACCCTGTTTATGCATCCTAAAATTACAAGAGTATCCATGGGGCCTCTTACACAAGCTATAGTAATCACAAAAAGTGTAAGAGCTCTTTATATCATGTTTCAACTACAAAACCCTCAAAAATAGGGTAACTCAAATTATGATTTGTTGGTGAGCTGTATGGACAAAATCATTAGCACCAGCTCATTCTTGGAGTCTTTTGAAAGATAAGTGAATCAGGTGGCAGTTAAGTACAAACCTTATAGTGTCAAGGAAAATGAGGTGATCAATTTTGATTGGCCAACTGATGAAGAGTAACATAAATTTATAAATGTATATTTAACTGAGGAAGAGTGAAAAGGAGTAGGCTGCTAATGGTTGACAAATCAGTTGTTGCAATTACAACAGATTCCAGCTTTTTTTTTTGGTGACACTCTAGGCATAGAATTCTTGAAGTTTTTTTTGCTGCATCAACCATTCTTAGTGGGCACGATGAACAAGAAGATTCTCTGGGGAGATTTTTGTTGTAACAAATTTTTGGAATATCACAAGGCGGTCCAATTGGCTAGTGACACATGTGCTTTCTGGCCTGATGCTTGTTTGCTCCTTATTTTTCTATAAGAAGGACTTCAAAGCCAGAAGTACAGGTTAGCAAGTTAGATATTTTTGGTCGAGTCTAGATGAAGTTGTAGAGCAAATTGTAAAGTCTGATGGTTTTAGGAAAAATGCAATTTAGGTTTTGAGTCATTCTATTGTATGTTTTGAATTCATGGGGATTTGATGTTTTATGATAGTACTAGCATTTGAATTGATATGATTAATTCAAACTCATGTCTCTCCTTTGTACAAGCATAGCTAAATTTTGAATAAAATGATCAAGGGTTGATTCATTCATCTCACTATTGTGGTGTGTATGATTCTTGTTTTAGCTTTAATTCAAGGAATTAATTAAAATGCTTGAATGGGATTGTAGGTGGATATGTTTTGTATAAGGATTTGACAAGTAGTATTGGGTTAGAATACATATTGATGAGATTGTAAAGCAATGTTATCAAAGATCTTATATGTTATGTGTTAAATCTGTCATAAACCCTTAGATGCTTATAAATTTGACTCCTCCAATGGATATATGGCACTGATCTAAGTTGTACTTATTTGTATGCTTCAGTATTTGTTTTCCCTTACCTAGATCTTGCTACAAATTGCAAATCAATGACTATCTTATACTATGAAATGTTGTTGTAGTTATCTCATGCTCCAAATAGTTGATATTATTGATAAATAGCCAATTCTATTCGGTATTATCCTATTATGTTGAGCTATTAAATGAGATTATATGTTGTTGTTAATGTTGTTAATGATGATGGTGCAAAGGTTGTAAATGTATTAAGGGATCACCCTCCTGGGTCTTGTAGAACCCAAAGTGTAGGAGGTCTTTCAAATCCTCATTAGTTGGTCCAGGTCGTTCAAGCTGCCCGTTATTGGAATTGGAAATCCCATAGGTAGATTAGAACATCAACTTGCCTATAGTAAAAACAACCAACACATTGCATATGTTTGTGGTGGAGGTATTAAAGAAGAATTGTATGCCTCTATTTCCATTCATTAGATCTACCTTAGCCTAGCATATACTTGGGCTAAGTCTACAATTGCTTCAGACTCATGCAATGAAGGCTATGTGTGATGAAATCCTAGATCTCAACCAAGATGTGGGTAGATTATGGGAGTTTTTCCAAGACCTAAGGAT
Organism: Sequoia sempervirens; assembly: GCA_007258455.2. Taxonomy (NCBI): domain Eukaryota; kingdom Viridiplantae; phylum Streptophyta; class Pinopsida; order Cupressales; family Cupressaceae; genus Sequoia; species Sequoia sempervirens. The sequence continues at coordinate 52,666 of VDFB02211960.1, forward strand.
GGTCGATAAAAATGTGAAAGACTAAGCTATTTTATTTTTTCAGTCTTATCTTATACCATTTTACGAGAATGGGGGTGCCAATGTACGAGAAGATATTTTGAAGCTAGGCATGAAAATTGAAGGTTAAAGAGAATGGGGGTTCCAAAATTATAGTACTCATCACCCCTTGGTCATTGATTTTCCCTGAGTGCCCTCAACCTCATCCTCCGTGCTGGTATTCACCTTTTTTTCACTCCTCCAAATGCTTCATCAACGTTGATATTGACCTTATTTTCACTCCTCCAAACTCTTCGTCGGTGTTGGTATTGACCTTGTTTTAACTCCAAACTCTTCCTTGGCACTGGAATTGACCTTAATTTCACTACTCCAAACTCTTCCTCGGCACTGGCATTGACCTTGTTTTCACTACTCCAAACTCTTCCTTAGCGCTGGTATTGACCTTGTTTTCACTCCTCCAAACTCTTTGTCGGCGTTGGTATTGACCTTGTTTTAACTCCAAACTCTTCCTCAGCGCTGGCATTGACCTTGTTTTCACTACTCCAAACTCTTCCTCAGTGCTGGCATTGACCTTGTTTTCACTACTCCAAACTCTTCCTTGGTGCTGGTATTGACCTTTCACTTCTCCAATTTGACGAGCTACAACCTGGTTTCGTTAGGTTTTACAATATGTTAATTAAGTTGAAAATTTTAGTTCCATTTAGCTAGGTTTTAATATTCTACAATATAGTTAAGTATATATTAGCTATATTTTACATAATAAATAATATAATTATTCAACTTATTATAATTATATATTATATTCTTTAACAAAATTATTAAATACATATAAAATTATTATAATTAATAATTAATAATAAGTATATTTTTATATAATACAAAATATAATTAATATAATATATATTTAATATAAAAAGTAATATATATTAATATGAGAGAGAGAAACTAAATTTTGATTGGTTGTTTCATGTCAACAATCCAAGGATGGCATGTGTCCTTGGGGAGTTATGCTCAAGGTAGCATGCCATTTTATTAAAGATATGATAGTTCTCCTTTAAGACCTCTTCAATGTACCCATTGCACACTTAAGGAGACAAAGATAAATATAGGGAAGAAAATATAGAGAGAGAGGGAGATAATGACAAACATACAAATAGAAAGGGAGACAAAGAGATAGAGAGGGGTAGAGAGATAAAGAGATAAGGATGAATAGATAGAGATATAGGGAGGGTGATTGATATATCTCCCCTGTCTCTCTCTATATCTCCCACTATCTATGTCACTCCTCTTCCCCACTATATCTATTGAGCTATCTCTCCCTCTCCCCCCTTTCTCTCTCATTCACTCCATCTCTCCCTCCATCTCTCCTACTCTATATCTCTATCTCTATTTCTCCTTTTATCTCCCTCTCACTCCTCTCTCTATCTCTTTCTATCTATATCCCTTTCTCTCCCTCCCCTCTCTATCTCTCACCATCTCTCCCTCCCTATCCCCCCTATCCATCGACTCTCTATCTCCACCTCTCTTCCTTTCTCTTCCCATATATCTCCATCTCTCTTTCTCTTCCCATATATCTCTATCTCTCTCTTTCTCTTCCCATATATTAACTAAGAATCCATGCAAGCATACAATGGTATATGTTGGTAAAACTATAATAGTGTTTTATTAAACTATAAGTAACACTTATCTTACTAATGTCAAGCCTTCTTATAAAAATAGTTTTTTATTAAACTATAAGTAGATTATTGTCACCACTCTTCATTCAACATGAAATGCCAAATGTAGCAATTTTTTTGTTGCTTTTGTCAAGTTTCATTAACCAAGCTATTTACTGAGTTGAATAAAGTTGTGTTATGACCAGGCTTCATCTCTTTAAAATAATTAAACAATATTAGCGAGATCAGGAAGGGGAGAAAACTAAACACCTTCAAAATAGGGGTAGTTGTGGATTTGTTGGTTTTGTTTGTATACTATATACTTAGTTCCTCTAGGATAAATAAGTCACTCTAGATCATGTTTTCTTAGTTTTGTATCCTAACTAATATAGAGTAAGATTTTTCAATTTAATTGACTACCACATAATAGTTTATGTGTTGAAAGAATTGATTCCATTATTTGTAGTTTTTACATTGGAATACAAATCATATTTAATTTCATGCCAATATACTTCTTTCATAAAGATATTTTTTTTAAATAAGTGCTTCATAACCCATCTAATCAAATCATAATTAACCTATCAAAAAGGCAATAGGAATTTTCTAAAGAAAAGAACACTTGACCCAATCATAAGTGTATGGCCTTCGAAGAATGGAGTAATCCACCTTAGCAATAACAACTACCTGATTTAGACCTGGGTATGTGTAGGATCATGATGGGACAAAAAGTGGAAAAATGAAAAAAATAGCATTTTGAACTTTCCAAAAAATGTGAAAATCCTGAGTTGACTTTTTTTTGGGGTTGGGTGTCACTACATTGCTCCATAGCAATTCCCAAGCCAAAGTACTACAAATCGGATATCCAATTTTTTTTGGATATCCAATTCATGTATAATATCTAATTTGAAAAACATTTTAAAATGTAATAATTTGGTGCTATAAATCGGATATCCAATTTTTGCACACATATGCCCAAGAGTAATTAGGAGGTGGAGGGTGGAAAAGAGAGAGAGAGGGAGAGGGAGAGAGGGAGAGAGAGGGAAAGGGATACACACACACACAGGGAAAGGGAGAGAGAGTGAGAGACAAAGAGAGGGGGAGAGAGAGAATTGGAGAGGGGAGAGAGAGAGGGGAAGGAGGGAGGGAGAGGAAAATGAGAGAGAGGGGAAAGGAGAGAGAGAGAGATATATAGAGAAATAATTAGGAGGGGGGAGGGAGAGGGGAAGAGTGTTGAGGTTAGAGGATAGAAAGTTTAATGGTTTAGGGTTTAAGGGTTTATGGTTGATGGCATAGGAGGGAGAGACTTGAGAGAGAAAGAGAGAGAGGGAGGGAGTGGGAGAGAGATAAAGGGAGGGTTAAGGGTAGAGGGTAGATGGTTTAAGGGCTGGCTAAGGGTTTAGGGTTTAGGGCTTAGGGTTTAGGGTTAAGGGAGAGAGATACCTAAGAGAGGGAGATGGGGTAGGATATTGAAGCTACTTGAGATAGAGAGAGAGGAGGGAGTGGGAGAGAGATAGAGGAGGGAGGGCTAAGGGCAGAGGGTAGATAGTTTAAGGGTGGGAGGGAGAGAGATAGAGGGAGTGAGTGAGTGAGAGAAAGACCTAAGAGGGGGAGAAAAGGTAAAAGGGAGATAATTGAGATAGAGTGAGTGAGTGAGAGAGAGACCTTAGAGAGAGAGAGTGGTGCTAGGAGGGAGAGACTTGATAGAGAGAGATATAAAGGAAGGTAGGGTTAACGGTAGAGGGTAGAGGATTTAGGGTTTAAAGTTTAAGGTTAAGGGGAGAGAGATAGAGGGAGTGAGTGAGAGAGAGAGATACCTAAGAGAGGGAGAGGGGTAGGATATTGAAGAAACTTGAGAGAGAGAGGGAAGGAGTGGGAGAGAGATAGGAGGGAGGGTTAACGGTAGAGGGTAGATGGTTTAAAGGTTTAGGGTTAAGGGTGGAGGGAGAGATAGAGGGAGTGAGTGAGTGAGAGAAATACCTAAGAGAGGGAGAAGGGGTAGGAGGGAGAGACTTGAGATAGAGTGAGTGAGTGAGTGAGTGAGTGAGAGACCTAGAGAGGAAGTGGTGCTAGGAGGAAGAGACTTGAGAGAGAGAGAGAGATAAGGAAGGGATGGTTAAGGGTAGAGGGTAGAGGGTTTATGGGTTTATGGTTTAGGTTTTAGGGTTTAGGGTAGAGGGAAGAGAGATAGAGGGATTGAGTGAGATAGAGAGACCTAAGAGAGGGAGAGGGGGTAGGAGGGAGAGATTTGAGATAGAGTGAGTGAGTGAGATAGAGAGAGACCTAAGAGAGGGAGTGGTGCTAGGAGGGAGAGAATTGATAGAGAGAGAGGGAGGGAGTGGGAGAGAGATAAAGGGAGATAGGATTAAGGGTAGAGGGTAGAGGGTTTAAGGGTTTAGGGTTAAGGGTTAAGGGTAAAGGGTTTAGAGTTATGGGTAGAGGGGAGAGAGATATAGGGAGTGAGTGAGAGAGAGACCTAAGAGAGGGAGAGGGGGTAGGATATTGAAGATACTTGAGAGAGAGAGAGAGGGATGGAGTGGAAGAGAGATAGAGGGAGGGAGGGTTAATGGTAGAGGGTATATGGTTTAAGGGTTTAGGGTTAAGGGTGGAGGGGAGAGAGATAGAGGGAGTGAGTGAGAGAAAGACCTAAGAGAGGTAGAAGGGGTAGGAGGGAGAGACTTGATATAGAGTGAGTGAGTGAGAGAGAGAGAGACCTCATAGAGGGAGTGGTGCTAGGAGGGAGAGACTTGAGAGAGAGAGAGAGATAAAGGAAGGAAGGGTTAAGGGTAGATGGTAAAGGGTTTAAGGGTTTAGGGTTTAGGGTTCAGGGTTTAGGGTTAAGGGGAGGGAGATAAAGGGAGTAAGTGAGTGAGAGAGAGACCTAAGATAAGGAGAGGGGGTAGGAGGGTTAGACTTGAGAGAGAGAGGGAAAGAGGGAGGGAGTGGGAGAGAGATAAGGGGTAGAGGGTTAAATGTAGAGGGTAGAGGGTTTAGGGTAGAGGGGAGAGATAGAGGAGTGAGAGAGAGAGAGAGACCTGAGAGAGGGAGAGGGGATAGGAGGGAGAGACTTGAGAGAGAGAGAGGGAGGGTAGAGGGTTTAAGGGTTTGGGGTTTAAGGGTTAAGGTTTAATGGTTTAGGGTTTAGGGTTATGGGTAGTGATGGAACTTCAAAGTTTTGTTCTCTGTGTTCTATTTTATCCTGCCTTGTGTCTCTAGTCATCTATGGTGTTTGGGAAAATCCTAAGGATGGGGTTTTACCTTCGTCTTCATGTAAAACCCTAGTTTTCATCTTACACCTTGGATGGGATCTATTTGTCCATTACTTTTTGGGAAGGTTTTAAAATGACTTAAGCCCCATCACTTCGTCTAGGCTGGGCCCCCTTTTGTTTTATCATTTTATTTCCTTTTCCTGACTTTATTTTTCCTAAGTCTTTTGTTGGTCCCGTGTTCCCTTGTTAAAACAACTTATGTCATTGTTTGTCATTGGCCTAGTGATGTCCCCTTGCTCCTTTAGGGGAGAGATCCCAGTAGTCATGCAAGCTAACTTTCTCAGCATGTAGCAATTGACTGGAATATTGTAGAACCTTCATTTTTTTTAAATGTAGACTGGTCTCTTATTTATCTATAACTAAGGTTTGGAGGCACAACTCATCATGCAACTCGCCACATCGGCAGATCTTTTGAGAAGTGTCTAAATTTTGAATTTTTAAAGGTTCAACCAAAACTTAAATGGAACCCCCAATAGTTGAACCAAAAAAATATCATTTGTTACTTGTAGAATATGATATTTTTATTTAAATTAAAATTAATATACAACCTAAGTTGACCAAATACTTATTGATAACCATAAATCTTTGATATCTCTACCTTTTATATTCAACACATATGGACTAATAGTTGAACACAAAAAATCTATTTGTTGTTATAGAAACAACACATAATTATTTAAAATACAACTTATATTGAACAAAAATGGACCAATAGTTGAACACTAAAAGTTTTTGAAAATCCTTCACATTTAATGGGAAAATACATGTTATTTATTGTGCTCATCTTTTATATTTGTGATAGGACAAACTATTAATATAAAATTATCCAATGCTTGTAGATTGCTACCCTAATTGTTGTACACATAAGAACAATATTTTTTCACTATGATAACAATACTTGTTTAAATGAGTGTCTTATTTTATTATATGAGCATTTTATTTTTTAAATGATATACTTATAGTGGAGAGTTGTGATATTTTATTTGAAACAAAAAAAAACTTATTTCACTTCTTCCTGAATGTATTTATGTTTTTTTCACATAACATTTAGAGGTTCTCATGTGTTCAAGTATGGGTCCATTTTTTTATCAACATTTGGTTTTTTCTTTATTTACATTTGGACTATTTATTTACAATATATAGTATAAATATGTGGTAAGACTTGGTATTATCATCACGATTGAGTGTGTGACTATTGGACCCCACAAGACTACTAGGCCCTCTCCCTAATAAATTTTTTTATTTTGTAGAGGGACAAGTTCGCATGGCCGTAGATCAATCGTCATGTGATCTCAGTCGTTCCCCCCATCCTACGATGACTCCACCACAGTGTCTTTGTTGATCGCAATATCACGGGCAAGCACCATGTGTCTCATCATGTGAAGCTGAAGGGATGATAAATACTTTGATGCGTCGTTAATACATTATGCCACAGGTTACTAAAGTAGTTATAAGATGCACGTTTTTTAAATCAATGGAGATGTTATAATCTCAGTAGATATTTTGCAGAGGGACAAGTTTGCATGGTCGTAGATCAATTGTTGTGTGATCTTAGTCATTCCTCTCCATCCCATGATGACCCCACCACACTGTCTTTGTTGATTACGATATCACAGGTGAGCGCCACGTGTCTCATCCTGTGAAGTTGAAGGAATGATAAATAATTTGATGCATCTTTAATACATTATTTCATGGGTTACTAAAGCAGTTATAAGATGCACGTGCTTTAAATCTTGACGGAGATGTTATAATCTTGGTAGAAAGGTGCTTGATACTTAATAACAAGGCTGGCAACTGTGTTGAATGAACAGGATTGTCGATGGTTGAGATCCACGATTTCCTGCCATCGCGTGATCAAAAGCTGCAAGGTCTTTATTGATTGTGATATCACGAGCGGGCACCACATTGATCTCCTAGGCAACGAGTAGTATGGTGGAGCAATGGCTACCCAGCCTACAAAAAGGCATGGGCATCTGCATGACTTATGCTTGCCGCACTTTTGTTAACAGTTGTTAGTGTCAGTTAATGTACATTTCATTAATTAGTTATTGTGTACTTCCTTAGTATGTTCAATATAATTTTTTTCTTTAAAAAATTACTCTCTACTTTTTAAAACTTTTAAAAATTGTTCTATATTTAAATTCTTAAAAATATAGAATAATTTTTTGTTCTTTAAAAAATAATTTTGTTTTACTCTAAATTATTTTAAATATAATTAATAAAATAATTTTGAAGTAACTATTTCATATTTTGTTATATACATTTAATAAATAAAATAATTAAAAATATCAATTTTTAAAATATGATTGATAAAATAATTCTTATAAACTAAAAAAATTGATATATACATATAATAAAACAAATATAATAATATATCAAGTTTTAAAATATATGTAATAAAATAATTTTTAAAGGATAAAAATGTTTCATACTTAATATATAAAAATAAAATAAATATATCAATTTTTAAAATACAATTAATAAAATAATTGTGAAATAAAATGAAATAATTATTAATGAATAAAAAATTGATATATATATAATAATTTTAAAATAATATTCATTCATTTTTAATTATTTTATTAATTATATTGTAAAAAATTGATATATTTATTTTCTTTTCTTTATTAAATACTTACTAGCATATATATTATTTATTAATAATATATATAAAATATGTCAAGAGATATCCTTTTGATGCGCCTATTGTACTATTATAAAATAGGTACCGGACAAAGATATCTCTTTGTATTTTATATATATTAATAAATAATATATATATGCTAGTAGCATTTGCAGCACAACATGAAAGACAAGATTAGAATTACTTTTAGTTATAGAATTAAGGTTAGGGTTAGATATATATTTAGTTAGGGTTGGGGTTAAAAATAGTGTCAGTGTTAGTTTTACGATTAAGTTTAGGGTTAGAGTTAGAGTGAGAATTATTGTTGATATTGAATCATAACCCTAATCTAACCTTAACCTTAAACCTAATTGAACCCTAACCCTATTTGTAATTGAACTTTAACTTTAACTCTAACCCCAACCCTAACCCTATCATTAAACCCAAGCTTTATCCTAGAACCCCAACTCTAATTAAATGGTAAACCTAACCTAACCTTAACCCTAATGCTAATCCCAACCCTAAGTCTATCTATAATTATAATCCTAACCCTTCTCATTATAACCCTAATTATAATCTTAATTATAATTCTAACCCTAACCATAATTCTAATGCTATTCATAATCCTTAGTTTAACACTAACCATAGTTCTCATGACAACCTTAACTCTAATTATAACCCTAATCAAACCCTGACCTTAACCTTAACCCTAACCTTGAGCTTAATTAAACCCTAACCTTAACCTTAAGCCTGAGCTTAATTAAATCAAGATCCTAGCTCTAACCCCAAACTCATATATGTGAGATAATTATAATTTACCAAAACCCTAACCATAATTGAATCATAACCCTAATTGAAATATAATCCTACCTTTAATTGAACCCTAACCCTAATTGAATCGTAATTTTAACCCTAAGCCTAATTGAACCCTATTTTTAACTCTAAGACTAATTAAACACTATTTCTAACCCTAACCCTAAGCCCATCTAAATCCTAGCCCTAATTGAACCCTAACCCCAATTGAATCATATTTAAACCCTAACCCTTAATGAGCACTAACCCTAATTAAACCCTAACACAATTGAACCATAATTATAACCCTAATTTAATACTAACACTAACCCTAATCCTAATAACATATTATTAGGGTTATATTTATTAATGTCTTAATATTAGTTTATAAATTCAACATTAATTATAAATATTTTAAAATAAATTAATTATTTCAATCTAAAATTTTAATATTTGACATTACAAATAAAATTAAACTAAATTCTAATTTTTAAAATCCACAAAATATTTATTATCTATTTAGTTTTACTAATTATCTAATACAATTAAATTAAATTACATTAAATATTCATTTTAAATTAATTAAACAATTATTAATTAGAATTTTAGAATAAATTAAGAAATAAGATCTATATAAAATGAACTTTTCTATTTTTTTTCTTTGTGTCCAAATCATTTCATTTTCTAAAATTATACTAAATTCTAGATATCATTATTAAAAACAAAACTTTATTCTATTCTAATCCTAACCCTAGTTAAATGCTAACCCTATTTGGACTCTAACCCTTACCCTAATTGAACACTAAATCTAATTGTAATTGACCACTAAGCATAATTGAATTCTACCCCTAACCCTACCCCTAACTCTAACTAAACCCTAAACCTAACTCTAATCAAACCCTAACCCAAACCCTAATTGAACTCTTTAAAACTAACTTTTAATTCAAGATTAACCCTAATTGAACATTTATTGAACAAGAGTCCTAATCTGTACCATTATCTAACTTTGAACCACATTTGAGCTCTAATCCTAGCCCTAACACTAATTCTTGGTCCCATCTGAACCTAACCCCAACCCTAACCTTAACCTTTACCCTATTTGAAATCTTATTGAATTCATAACCTTATTTAAACCCCAAACTCATCCTCAATCCTAACCCAAATTGAACATTAATTGAACCCTAAACCTAACCCTAAGTGAACACTAATCCTAATTGAACTCTAACTTTTTAGTTGAAAATATTAAAGTGCCTTAGATTTTCCCATTCATCATTATTTATCATTCAATTCCTAATAGAACTCCAAAAATTTATACTTTTATAATGTTTTAATACACACCTAATATTAAGGGTTTAGAGTTTAAGGGTTAAGGGT
>VDFB02211960.1:69217-136676 GCA_007258455.2 Sequoia sempervirens
AAATGACTTATGTCCTTTCGTTCTGTCTAAGCTGAGTCCCTTTGTTTTAATATTTTATTTTCTCTGCAGGGTTTTATTTTCCTAAGTCTTGGTTGGCCCCGTGTTTCATCATTTAAAAACAACTTATGTCATTGTTTACCATCTACCTAGTGATGTTCCCTTGTCCTTTTAATAAATTTTTTATTTTGTAGAAGGATGAAGTTTGCACGACCATTGATCAACTATTGTTTGATCTCAGCCACTCCCTTCCATCCCACGATGACCCCACCACACCGCTTTGGTTGATCATGATATCATGGGCAGGCACCATGTGTCCTATCTGGTGAGGCCAAAGGTGATAAGTTTGGTTGAACATCGATCAATTGTCATCAGATCTTAATGGTTGCCTGCCATCACGTGATCGAAAGTTGCAAGGTTTTTACTAATCATGATATCACGGGTGGGTGCCACATGTCTCATCTGATGAAGCTGAAGAAATGAAGGAAATACTGTGGTAAATTAATCCTGCCTTAATACATTAAAAGGTGGGTTACTAAAGTTTTCTTAAGGTGTACATGTTTTAAATCAGTGGATATGTTATAATCTTGATGAAAAAGCTTCTTGATGGTTAATAATAAGGTTGGTGACTATGTTGAAGGAACAAGATCATGAATGCTCAAGATCTATGGTTGCCCGCCACCACGTGATCCAAAGTTGCGGGATCTTTACTGATTGCGATATTGCTGGCAACCACCATGTGGACTTCCTTGGCAACGTATGGTATGGTGGGTCCTTTATTGCCACTTTGGAAATTGTGTCAGCTTGTTTTGAAGATGGTCGTTCGATGATTTGATCTAATTGAAGGATCGACGGCTAAAATTTAAATCTCCATCAAATATGGTTGGAGTCATTCATGCAGCACGCAACTAAGCTTTAATGGTGGATGAGACATTTGTTGGCATGATTTGATATAGATAAAATTAATTATCCTGTTTTATTTGTATCACAAAGCATTCAAGTATTTTGCGGAGCAGTTTTAGAGCCAAAAGCAAAGTTGTGAATCTCTACAGCTAGAATTTGGGACTTCTGTAAACAAAGTCGTGAGTTAATTTATGTGCTTCCCGGTCATTCTACACTTGAATTTGGGAAAATATTTGTTGTGCTTGTCATTGAGCTTGTTGATAAATGTGTTAGGGCTATAGTTTAATTATAGTTTTGAGAAATTGCAATGTTTTGTTCTATAATTTCCTATCTCTGGTTAGTCCTAGCTATTCGAAGTGTGAAATTGTAAAAAGACCTTAGTTTGTCCAAGATGGCACTGCCAAAGTAAAATTCTAACCAAGTTAACTACTTAAGAAGAAACCTGTATGATGATTTCTTGGATCAATTGCCCTGTTCAACGAATGATAGGAAGAAGGGATTGGTTCTAATGTGAGGGAAAATCCTGGGGGAAGGGTTAGTATATAATTACTCTAACATTATCAATGCTAGGGTTCCTCTCAGAGGCTTGGAAATGTTCAGATTATGGTATGGACGGAGGAATTTGCCTCACCCCTTTTCAAAAAGTAGGATGTATGATTTGGGAAAGCTAGTGGTCCAAAACGTGTTCCCTGACATAGACTTACTTAAGGCAGTGGCTACAAGATATGACCCTGTCACATGGGTAATCAGGGATAATGATGTAAAGGTTTTATTGAGCATTAATAGAGAAGAGGTCTAGCAGATTTTTGACTTGAGTGAACTGAGTGAAAACTTGGTTCCTATCAATCTTGAGGAAATGAAGTAGGAATATGCAAAGTTGAAGTCTCTTTTTAGAGCTAAGTTGCTTCCACCTCATCTAGCTAGGGCAAGAGGTTCACAATTTCATATCAGCCCCACTGACCAGGAACCTTTCAGATTAAACTATTTTGCAAATTATTTCTTGGCCACTTTGTATTCATTGTGTCAAATTTTGGGTTTCAATCCTAGTGGGGTGATGCCTATTGCATACATGTTCATGGGGCTGCAAATACAACACCCTAACTTCTCTGTGACATATGGCTTTGCTTCTTTCTTGGCTGAGAGGATACGTGAAGGGTTGTCAAAGTTGCAGAAAAATGATACCGCACTCAATTCTTCTAGTATTCTATGCTGATGCATATAATCTTGTTCAAGAATGCTGACTTTTTCTCTAAAAATATCGAATTAATGCAATCAGTTGATGGAGAAAGATTGTCAATACAATTATGGGCTACAAATTTATCTTGCAATAAGGAAAGCACTAGTTATGTGCAATTTGATCATTTCTTTGCTTCTAGATTGAGGGCTAGACTGATGGTGAATGTACCCAGGATCCCTGAGGAATTGCATGATTTACTCAAGTCAAAAGGGAGGAAGCTAGAATTGAAAGTTTGTCATAACTGGGGTGACATTATCCCATACCCAGTCAGCACTGTTTTGAGAGTATACAGTTTTCAAGGAACCCCCATATACTGCCATACAATGTGCCACCAAGAGCGGGGTTTGTAGAAGTTATGTGGCAAATAGGTTGTATCCATGAGGACAACCTCACAGGGAGGGGTAAGGGAACTTTTTCCCTGATTATACAATGGTGTCTAATTTTTCCTTTTCAAAAGGAGGTTGGGTGAATTTTGAGAAATTCTTTGATGATAACTATTTGAGGTGTGGTCCAACGCAGCAACATGATCCTAAGGGTTTCTTTTCCCTTTTTAGACAAAGAATAAAGGCTGGAAAATTTGTGCATGAGTTCAAATTTCGTGAGGATTTGATCATAAATGAATTTGATCTAAATAGGCAGGAGTTGAACAAGGAGAAATGGATAGCTTATTATAAGCTATTAGATATTGTGCAGAAGATGGATCTGAAGTATAATCCATTATTGGAGTTCAATCCATACCATAAGAAGATTGAATTTCTAATGGAGAAATTCAAGGAAATTATGGGCACATTGAGGACCAAAAAGATAAATTTAGAACTGAGTCTGAGTGTATAGGAACAAGATGCCAGGCCAATTGAAACAAGGCCAGCATACCAGCCTATAGAAAGGTGGCCTATTTACAGGAGGAAAAAGCATGATAGCAGTGATGAAGAGGAAGTGGACAAAAAAGGAAAACAAATAATGAAGTTTCCTTCACAACCAGGTCCAAAATTCAAAGTGTCTGGGGAAATTAAAATCATTGATTTAGAATCATCACCAGAAGACAATCCCTCATCACCACCATCTGAGCCAAGCCCTAAACGATAAATAATTGAGCAACCATAAGAGGATTTGATGGATGAAATTATTGTTACTGATCAGGACATGCAAGTTGGTATGCCTTCCCCTCCTAGGCCAACTAAATTAGTTCTATCTGATTTAGATATGAAAGGAAAAAGTGTACAAGATGCAAGAATTGAAGCATGTAAGGATTTTCTACATGACAATACATTTGTAAAAACTCTTGTATTCTTGCAATTGGTATGGAGGATGAAATTTGAAGAATATCAAGAGAAATGTAAGAAGAGAAGAGAACTAAGGCCTGATAGGTCAGACCAGGATAATGATGAGGAGGTAAAAGTTGAATTAATGGAATAATTTGAGAACATCACTCCTAAAGAGGGAAGAAGACTGCTGAGTCAGGTTGGTGTGTTGATTTTGCCTGAATGGGACATTGTAGATGTTGTAGCATTTAATGCTATTTTAAAGTCCAAGCATCCTTTGCAAGATTCTAAAGAAGAATTCAAGGAAGCATTGCAAGATTCTTCCTTCAGTGAGGAATATGACACTTTGGCAATTTGGGCATTGGCCCCTCAAGGAAGAAAGCCAAATGTTACGGAATTAATCCAAATTTCATAGGAGGATTAATAATAAAGAGAGCTTCAGAGACGTCAACCACTGAGGCCACTAATTTGACTGTGAATGTGGCCAAATTGGACCAAAAGACTACTGAAATGGAGGAGGCTGAAAAGAAGAGCCTAATGGAGAAGTATAACCTTTTGATTGAGGAATACAACAAGATGCAATAGAGGAATGTTGAGTTGCAAACTGAGGTGGAAAGGTTTAGGTATAAACAAATTGGGGAGACATCAAGTGCTCCAAGGACCAGTACATTACCTTCCACAGTAGGGTTAGTGCTTTGCTTCTCCAATTCTTTCCACACCGGGGTCTCTCAGTCAGAATCTTTCTCTCACCCCTCCTTTAGAACAAATTGATGAAGAAACAAAGTGCTCTGTTAATCCTACAAAGAAACAGCTCTTGCAAAGAATTGATGAATTGCAAACATCATTGAAGGTAAGTGAGGAGGGATCTCTTTCAAAGAAAAAGGAGATTGTTACTATTGTCTTGAGGCATTTAAGTGAAAAGGTTGATAGTAAATTGCTATCTATACATTCTTTATATTCTTTGTTGTTAGATGCAATAAGAATATTGATAGGGATCACGTAGTGATACCATTAATTGAAAATTGGATCCCTAGGGCTAGTGTTTTAGATGTCATGTATAAGGCTTCAAGGTTTTATACAAATAATAGGCCCCAATCATTAAAACCTACTCAAGTGTTGGTTAAATCATTGCAAGGTTTTTAGACCCTACCAGATGATTTGAGTAGGAAGATTAGGGAATTGGTGAAGAATTTTAATGATTGGGGTAACACATTGCTACCAGATATAATTGATGGGCAGGGGAAAATCAGGTCACTCTAGTAGTGGCAGGATCAAGCAAGTGAAGTCATCAATGATCAAATTAAATTAATTTGTGATGACTCAGATTATGACTTGTTGGTGAGCTGTATGGATAAAATCATTAGTACCTGCTCATTTTTGGAAGCTTTTGAAAGAGATGCAAATCAAGTAGTGGTAAAATACACACCTAATAATGCCAAGGTGAATGAGGTGATTAGTTTTGACTAGCCGACTGATGAAAAATACCAAAAATGGGTAACTAAATATTTGACTATGGAAGAGTAAAAGGAATGGACTACAAACAGCTAGTAAATCAGATGTTGCGGTTACAACGGTTTCCAATTTTTCTTTGATGGAATTCTTGGTACAAGTTTCTTGTGGTTTTTTGTTGTTGCATCAACTTTTCTCAGCTGACATGATGAACAAGAGTATTCTCCAAGGTGATGGTTGTAACAATTTTTGGAATATCACCAGGTGTGCTAACTAGCTAGTGACATGTGTACTTTCTGGCCCGATGCTTGTTTTCTCCTTCATTTTCTATAAGAAGGATTTCAAGGCCAAAATTATGGGTTAGCAAGTTAGATAATTTTTGGTTGACTCTAGGTGAAGTTGCAGAGAAAATTGTAAAGTCTGATAGTTTTAGAGAGAAATATAATTTAGGTTCTGAGTTATTTTGTAATTAGTTTTGAATTCATGGGGATTTAATGTTGTATAACAATACTAGCATTTGAGTTGAAATAATAAATTCAAACTCATGTCTCTCCACTATACAGGCATATCCAAATTTTGAATAAGATGACTTAGGGTTGTTTCATTCATCTAACTATTGTGGTGTGTATAATCCTTATTTTAGCTTTAATTCAAGGAATTAATTAAAATGCTTGAATGGGATTATAGGAAGATATGTTTTGTATAAGGATTTGATAAGTAGCATTGTGTGAGAATACATACTGATGAAATTGTAATGAAATATTGTCAGTGATCTTATATGTTATGTATTAAATGTCATAAACCTTTAGATGCTTATGAATTTGACTCCTGCAATGGATATATGGCACTGATCTAAGTTTTACTTATTTGTGTAGTTCAATAATTGTTTGTATTTTCCTAGAGCTTGCTACAAATTGCAAATTAATGACTATATTTTACTATGGATTGTGTTGTATTTATCTCATGCTCCACATAGTTGATATTATCGGTGAATAGCCAATTTTATTCGATATTATCCTCTTGTGTTGAGCTATTCCATGGGATTATTTGTTATGTGTTAATGTTGTTTATGATATTGGTGCAGAGGTTGTAAACACATTAAGATATCACCCTCCTGGGTCTTGCAGAGCCCAAAATGTAGGAGGATTTTTAAAGTCCTCGTCAGTTGGTTCAAGTCCTTCGAGTTGCCTTTGATTGGAATTGGCAATCTCATAGGTAGATTAGAATACCAACCTAGTTATAGTGTAAAAAATAAACCAACACCCTCTACCTTTAACCCTAAACCCTAAACCATTAACCCTTAAACTCTAAACTCTTAAACCCTCTACCCTCTATCTCTCTCCCACTCCGACCCTCCCTCCCTCTCTCTCTCAAGTCTCACCCTCCTACCCCTCTCCCTCTCTCAAGTATCTCTCTCTCTCACTCCTCTTATCCTCCCTCCCCTCACCATTAACCCTCTACCCTCTATCTCTCTCCACTCCCTTCCGTCTCTCTCTATTTGAGATCCCTCTATCTCTCTCCCCTCTACGACCCAGTGCAAGCTTTACTATAGCCAAGTTGGTCTTCCTAATTTACCTATGGAATTTCCAATTCCAATCAAGGAATGCTTTCGAAGGGACTGGACAGGCAGTGGGGATTTAAAGACCTCCCACGCTTTGTCCTACAGGACCCTGGGAGGTGGTCCTTAATGTTTACAGCCTGCTGCCATTGCTCATGGAAGTAGCATTTAACAGCAGCCAGATGATCACATTTACGGTGAGCTCAGCATGTGGCATAATGCTAAATAGAATTGGTTGTTCATCAATAATAATATCAACTATTTGGAGCATGAGACCTTCTAGCTTACATTCCACGATTGTAAAATAGTCATTGATTTGCAATTTATGCTTAAGCGCTAGGTAAAGAAAAACAAAATACTGAACCATACAAATTAGTACAACTTACATCAGTACCATATATCCATTGAGGGAGTCAAATTCATAAACATCTAAGGGTTTATGACAGATTTAACACATAACATATAAGATCCTTGAGAACATTGCTTTACAATTTCATCAACATGTATTCTAACCCAATACTACTTATCAAATTCTTATACAGAACACATCCACTGACAATCCCCATTTAAGATGTTTTGAATGCTTTGTGATACCAAAAGAAGAAGAATAGTTGCTTTATTTTGATCAAACCATGGCAGTAGATGCCATGGCCTCCATTAAAGCTTACTTGCACACTGCACGAATGGCTCTAATCGCATTTGATGCAGATTCAAATATTAGTCATCAATCCTTCACCTTGGTGAGATCATCGGATGGCTTCCTTCAAAGCAAACTGACATAGTCTCCATCATGGCAATAAGGGGCCCACCATACTACTCATTGCCAAGGAGATCCACATGGCACCCACCCGTGATATTGCAATCAATAAAGACCTCACAAATTTTGATCACGTGATGGAGGGAAATCGGATCTCAACCATCAGAAATCCTATTTGTTCAACACAGTTGCCAACCTTGTTATTAACCATCGAGCACCTTTCTACCAAGATTATAACATCTTCGTTGATTTAAAACACGTGCATCTTATAACTGCTTTAGTAACCTGCGACATAATGTATTAAAAATGCGTCAAAGTATTTATCATTCCTTCGGCTTCACCAGATGAGACATGTGGCTCGCCCATGATATCACAATCAACAAAGACAGTGTGGTGGGGTCATCGCGGGATGGCGGGGAACGGCTGAGATCACACGACGATTGATCTATGGCCATGCAAACTTGTCCCTCTCCAAAATAAAAAACATTTATTAGGGGAGAGGGCCCAGTAGTCATGCAGGGTCCAATAGTCGCGTACTCAATCATGATAATAATACCCAGTCTTACCACATATTTATACTATATATTGTAAATAAATAGTCCAAATGTAAATAAAGAAAAAACCAAATGTTGATAAAAAATGGACCCATACTTGAACACATGAGAACCTCTAAATGCTATATGAAAAACACATAAATACATTCATGAAGAAGTGAAATAAGTATTTTTTTGTTTCAAATAAAATATCACAACTCTCCACTATAAGTATATCATTTAAAAAATAAAATGCTCATTTAATAAAATAAGACATGCATTTAAACAAGTATTGTTATCATAGTGAAAAAATATTGTTCTTATGTGTACAACAATTGGGGTAGTAATGTACAAGCATTGGATAATTTTATATTAATAGTTTGTCCTATCACAAATATAAAATTGAGCTAATAAATAACATGTATTTTCCCATTAAATGTAGAAGGATTTTCAAAGAGCTTTAGTGTTCAACTGTTGTCCATTTTGTTCAATATAAGTTATATTTTAAATCATTATGTGTTGTTTTTATAACAACAAATAAATTTTTTGTGTTCAACTATTATTCCATATGTGTTGAATATAAAAGGTAGAGATATCAAAGATTTATGGTTGTCAATAAGTATTTGGTCCACTTAGGTTGTATATTAATTTTAATTTAAATAAAAATATCATATTCTACAAGCAACAAATGATATTTTTTTGGTTCAACTATTGGGGGTTCCATGATTAAGTTTTGGTCGAACCTTTAAAAAGTTAAATTTTAGACACTTCTCAAAAGATCTGCCGATGTGGTGAGTTGCATGATGATTCATTCCTCCAGACCTTAGTTATAGATAAATAAGAGACCAGTCTACATTTCAAAAAAAAATGAAGGTTGTACGATATTCCAGTCAATTGCTACATGCTAAGAAAGTTAGTCTGCATGACTACTAGGTCCTCTCCCCTAAATGAATAAGAGGACATCACTAGGACGATGACAAAAAATGACATAAGTTGTTTTAATGAGGGAACACGGGACCAACAAAAGACTTAGTAAAAATAAAGTCAGGAAAAGGAGATAAAACAATAAAACAAAAGGGGGCCTAGCCTAGACAAAGCGATGGGGCTTAAGTCATTTTAAAACCTTCCCAAAAAGTAACGGCCAAATAGATCCCATCCAAGGTGTAAGATGAACACTAGGGTTTTACATGAAGATGAATGTAAAACCCCATCCTTAGGCTTTTCCAAAAACCATAGATGACCAGAGACACAAGGCAAGATAAAATAGAACACAGAGAACAAAACTTTGAAGTTCCATCCACCACCATTCCATTTATTCTTCCCTGCCTGTCCTTCCCTCTCTCTCCCCTTTCCACTGTCCTCCCTCCCTCTCCGTCCATCCTCTCAGATCCTCCACCCTTCTTCCCTCCTTCCACCCCTCTCTCCCTTCTTTCCATAAACTAAAACCCATAGGCTTCCCCCTCCTACCCTCTACCCTCTCTCTCTCTCAAGGTCTCTCCCTCCTGCCCCTCTCCCTCTTCCTCCTCCACCCTTCCCTCCACCCCTTCCTCCATGTCCTCCACCTTAAAACCATTCCTTTCCATTCCATAAGCCACACTGCTTCCTCCCTCCCTCTCCTCTTCCTCCCTCTCTTATCCTCCTTCCTCCTTCCATATCCTTCCCCATCCTCTCTCTCTCCTATCTCTCTCCTAGGTCTCTGCTCTGCCCGCCCTCACTGCCAACCCTTAGATCCTTGGTCCTCTGCCCACTTTATCACTCTCCTCCCTCCCTCTCTCTCTCAAGACTCTCCCCTCCCCCCTCTCTCTCACTCACTCCCTCTATCTCTCTCCCCTCTACCTTTAACCCTAAACCATAAACCCTTAACCCTTAAACTCTAAACCCTTAAACCCTCTACCCTCTATGCTTAACCCTCGGTGCTTCCACAATAGTAGTTTACACTTTCTGGGAGATCCTGATTTTTGCTGAAATCACATATTTTTAGAAAATATAATGATTTAAGCCTTGAAATGTTCCATTTAAAGGATTCCAATTTAATAGGGTTTTATCAAACCACCTTAGACCAAGCCCCCTTTGATAGAACCCTGCTAGTTTTAAACCATACCTATAACAGAGTCTCCTTTACACCTATCAAAATGTTGATAAAAAGCCACTTTTGATTTTCCTTTTGGTGGATCAAATGAATTCATTTAAAATTTACTATTTTGTAAGTATGTATTCCTTATTATAAGATTTCAAAAAATTATAATTTTAATTAAATTTAATTTGATTATTATATTTATTTTCTATTTCTTGTGAATGTAGGTTTTTCACCGAAAATCAAGCTCTCTATTCTGCACATGTGGAAAAATAGAAAATTATACAAAAAAAAATTGAAAAATATGAGTGCACTAGCTATTAGAGTCCTTGATCCAAAAAAAAAATATAAATTGAATTTTGATACATACAAAAAAAAGTTATGTGTTATACGGTCGCACTATGTCTGAATTTTAATTGGTTTGACTTCTAAACTTGATTAAAGAAAAAATATTCAATAAAAAAATATATAACCAAGTGGAAGCACTAGATAATGGAGTTACAAATCTAAATTTGAAATAATTAGAATTTTGTCCTTCATGGAAAAAAATTTATGTGTTATACGGTGAGCGTCACTTTTTAAAAATATTGTTTTCTAAAAAAAACTAGTTTTTGAGGGAATGGAAAAAGAAGTGAAATATGATTCCAAAAATTTTGAAAAAAATGTATTTATAATCTATAGAAAAAATGTCACAAAACTATATAGTTTGCATCATCTTCAAATTCCTCATGGTTTAGCCACTATAGGTGCCCGAAAGTGAAGATTTAGTTAAAACAATTATTTTAGTGTTTAGTTTGGCCAAAAATTGTAAACCACTATTGTGGGATCGCCCCCCTCTACCCTCTATCTCTCTCACACTCCCTCCCTCTATCTCTCTCCCACTCACTCCCTCCCTCCCTCTCTCTCTCAACTCTCACCTTCCTACCCCCTCTCCCTTTCTCAAGTCTCTCTTTCTCTCACTCACTCTTATCTCCCTCCCCTCAACCCTTAACCCTCTACCCTCTATCTCTCTCCCACTCCCTTTGTCTCTCTCTCACTGAATCCATCTATCTCTCTCCCTTCTACCTGTTGGTTGATTTTACTATAACCAGGTTGGTCTTCTAATTTACCTATGGAATTGCCAATGCCAATCAAGGGCAGCTCGAAGGACCTAGACCAACTGACGAAGATTTTAAAGACCTACACTTTGGGCTCTACAAGACCTAGGAGGGTGATCCCTTAATGCATTTACAACCTCTACACCATTATCGTAAACAACATTAACAACAATAGATAATTTCATTTAATAGCTCAACATAATAGCATAATACTAAATAGAATTGGTTGTTCATCAATAATAAGAACTATTTGGAGCATGAGATAACTACAACACATTCCACAGCATAAAATAGTCATTGATTTTCAATTTGTAGCAAGTGCTAGGTAAAGACAAACAAAATACTAAACCATACAAATTAGTACAACTTACATCAGTGCCATATATCCATTGAGGGAGTCAAATTCATAAACATCTAAGGGTTTATAACAGATTTAACACATAACATATAAGATCCTTGAGAATAGTTCTTTACAATTTCATCATGTATTATATCCCAATATTGCTTATCAAATCCTTATACAGAACATATCCACCTACAATCCCATTCAAGCATTTTAATTAATTCCTTGAATTAAAGCCAAAACAGAAATCACACACACCACAAGAGTGAGATGAATGAGACAACCCTTGATTATCTTATTCAAAATTCAGATATGCATTTACAATGGAGAGACATGAGTTTGAATTAATCATTTCAATTCAAATGCTAGTACTATCATAAAACATCAAATCCCCATGAATTCAAAACCTACTACAGAATGACTCAATACCTAAATTGCATTTTCCTTAAAACCATCAAACTTTACAATTTGCTTTGCAACTCTACCTAGACTCGACCAAAAAATATCTAACTTGCTAACCCATACTTTTGGCCTTGAAATCCTTCTTATAGAAAATGAAGTAGCAAACAAGCATCGGGCCAGAAAGTACCTCTAATTTCACATGATTTTCTTCACAAAACTCTTGAGGACAGCAGCTATACCTTCTTTATTTCTCATCATACGCCCTATTCATGCATCCTATAATTACAACAGTATCCATGGGGCCTCTTACACAAGCTACAGTAATCAGAAAAAGTGTAAGAGCCCCTTTATATTATGTTTGGACTACAAAACCCTCAAAAATAGGGTAATCGGGTTGTATGCAAATAAATGAAGCTTTCTAACTCAAATCAATGCCTTGAGCCCTCAAATCAGATTCAAATCAAAGCTAACACATATCTTCACAACCTAGAATTAATTTCATATCAAAATATGGCTGCATGTGACTGTATAGTGCTGCATAATAGGAAAAATATAGAAATTTTGAAGAAAAACACAGATTTTTGAATGTCAAGAGCTTGTATTTTAAATCCTCAACCATCAACAACCATTACAATGATCACTTTATGCCTTTTAAAGGCCTTTACACATCAACCACTGAAAAACCACCTCTACAATTGACTTTTTAATCTTTTATAATCACATGAAACATAAAACACACTAATTTCAATGTTTTTAACATCACTATTGAAATGTTTTAATTTTTTGACCTTTCAAACATTAAAAAGTACATAATTAAATTAATTATGTAATGGCATAAAAATTAAAAACATCATGAATTAATTATGTAACCACATAATTCAAATATAATTCTATCAAGAAATTAATATCAAATAGATAATATAATCACATAACTCATACATTTCAATTTCATTGATCTTCTTCTTCATCCAACTCTTTGTATGTATCATCTGATCCAGATTCGACATTGTAAGGATTGGTCATATCATCATCATCATCATCATCGATATCAATTTTGATAATTTCATCATCCAAACGGATATCATCTTCATGAACATTAACTCCTACATCATCTTGATCTAGTTCCTCCTCTTCAACATCTTTGTCAGGGACATCATCAACTAACTGTTGATTCTAATCATCATCTACATCATCTTCTAGTTCTTCAGTATCTTCTTCTTCCACCACATTATACTTTACCAGCCTTCCTCTTGGATCATGTCTAACAACAAATGACCAACCTGGTTTACCTGGAACCTCTGAGTAAAATACTTTCTCACATTGGCTTGGAAGAACATACGGCTCATTTCCAGCCTGCTTGATCAACCTTGTATTAACCATGGTAAATCCATTATCATGTTCAATAACAGTTCTCTCAGGATCATTTTTATTCAATCATAGTCTGTACCATAGGACAACGAATAGAATTAATCTAAAGGACTTAAAGTCACTCAAGTATATAATCCAAACTCTCATAGTATCAATTTTCTGAGACTTCTAGATGTATGTCACTTGTAAATGAAACATTAGTCACCTGAAAGACTGCAGTTATACCAGAATCACAAGTTTTCTTCTTGTCATCAAACATTTTGATTTGAAATTTATGACCACTGCACCACAAAACCTTGTGGCGTTTCACCTGCAATATGTCAAACATGTAAAAATTATTGCAATATTGTCAGTTGATAAACATATTTATTCTTGGCCGATTGTATGCAAAGAAAACAATCTCAACATATATGTACATCAATATAATTGTAAATAATTAAATAATATGGGTGATTAATATATTTATATGTACTTGTTTATCTCTTAAACCATATGCTAAATCAATTTCCCTTTATGTAACATTGGAATCTCCATTACAATGAGCTTCTTTAACCAATGAAGCCACACCTTCCCATGTTAAGCGCGACCAAATTGTTGACATCGTTCAATCCATACTGTCATTCAATCAAGATTTTTTTTGATGTACAAATGTATTGCATCCCACTCTCGACCAATTGTATTAAAAAAATTTGAAATTCACAAATGACATATAATTAGTTAAATACCACAGTATACGACCTTAATTTATAATTGATGTATATTGAAGATTAAAAATTAAACAAGTACAATATACATAAAAAACCATATGTAAAATGTATTTCAATTAATCTCCATGACCATCTTATAATTACCTCTCACTTTCCTTGATCTACCTTTCCCCGTCAGGTACTCCCCTTCAAATTTGTTAATGGAGTTGGGATCCCAAATGTGATCTACATGGATCTTTGTTGCAAACTTAGGAATATATACACTAATGTACACCATGGTCTGGTATACCATATATCCCTCCACCATAGAACCCTCAGGATGTGCTCTTTCTCTAACCAAATCCTTAAAAAATTTCAAGTGCCTCTCAACCATCACATTGATCTTGTGTGTATAAGTCCACACAATTCAATCTCCTCAACTTGGTGTATGAGGTAGTGTTCTTGTGCATTGGAAAATGTCAAAGGTAGACACTTTCACATTTCACACATTAGACAATGAATTTTTCTCTTCCAATAATTTATATCTTCTTTATGGATTTCTTTAGATGATAGCCATCTACAAATGATTCAAGACACAAATATATTAACGAGATTTAACAGAAATATATAGTATATTACATAACAAGTATAACAAATGGAAATTATAAGATGTATACAATGAATTGAACAAATATCGTTGCTTACCTCATGTATTTTCCAAGATCATATATAAATTGCTTGAAATTGTTGTCAAAGTTGTCTAGGAGAGATAGAGGTAGAATGTACTACAACAATTATAAAATTATCTTTTCATTATTTTTCTAAAATTAGTAAACACAACACACTGAAAATTACATGCATTATACAAGTGTATATAATATACCAGAATAATTACCTTAATGAAGGTATGCCAATCATGCGTTTTCATCCCTGACTCAAATTCACCTTTCTTTGTTATTATATTGTTTATGTTCGTAACAAATCCTATGGGAAATCGAATTTTTCATATGACTTCTTTTATAGCATTTCTTTGTTGCTTTGTTAATAACTAAGGAAGAGAACTTATATTAATTTGGTCTCCATCGCTATTTAATTTAATGACATTTTTCATTGCATGATTGGCTTCCTGAATGTCACTACAAATTTTGACATTTTTCTTTGTCATGCCTTCCATCCAATATTTTCCATAACGTTTCTGTTATATTCTTTCTGATATGCATTGTATCAAACAAATGCATAATTTGTAGCTACTCATAGTAGGGAAACCTAATAAATTGTCTGGGATAACTTTTCAGTCCCTGTGGAAGCTGGCCATTAATGCCTTGACGACCTTCATGAAGCATATAAGTTAAACAAATTAACAACAACAATCATTGTCAATTACAACATGAGTAAATACAACACAATATAAAAATATAAATTCAAAACATATCATATATGATAGATAAACAATTTGATTTGATGTATAACCTTGATGATTAATTCTATTATATTCCAACTTCGATAGGTGAGGTGTCATTCTTTGTGGTTTTGATGTAGTCTCCTCTTTCCCATTGAAAAGATATTTTTCAGTAGTTCGATACTTATGATTTCTATTGAGGAAGTGCCTATACTCATCAAACACCTACTTTCCTAAACTTGTTGAACAATGAGATTTCATCTTTGGACCACAAATTGGACATGCATATTTTCCCTTTGTTTGAAGACCTGCAAGATCATATCTAATTGGATTAAATATGTCAATTTTTTTAATTATATATAATGAATAGATTATTTTAAAAATATGCATGATATCTACTTCATCAAATTAAATATTGTTAAAGTGCAGTTGAACATTAGAACATACCATAAAAATGTGTTATCCCTAGGGCATCATGAATTGTCCATACAAGAATTGCATGGAATTGAAATTGTCTTTGTCCTATTGGTCTAGAGACCTCATACATAGTGATGCCATTCCATAACTTTAGTAACTCGTCTATGAGAGGCTCGATATATACATTCATATCTTTAACTTGGTACTTACCTAGTTGAATGAACATAAACATTACATAATTAGTATAACTATTTTACTGCAATATATATAAATTAATGTACATGACTATTGAATGAAAAAAATATAAGTCATTATGCAACAAATAAGACAAATGAGATGCTACTACATTAAAGAACATTGATGTAAACAAATACCTGGAACAATCATTGACAACATTATGTGCTGCCTCTTTATTGACATCCATGGAGGAATGTTATTATTGATAACAAAAATAGGCTACATCGAGTAAATAGATCTCAGCTTTTCAAATGGATTGACATCGTCTACTCTGAATGAAAACTAGAGATTACGAGGTTCTTCTTTAAACTATGGTCATTTTTCCTCCATGTCCCTAAATGCATAACCATCCATAGGCATTTGAAGAATGTCATCTCCACTTCTATTCTATGCATGGTAATCCATAAATTTCGTTAAGCTTTCACACCTAAATAATCATTGCATATGTGGAATAATGGGAATATAACGAAGAGCCTTGTGAGGAACCTTTTTTGTTAGTTGATTTGTTTGATATCTACTGATATGACATTTTGGGAATTTTGTTGCAAATTCATGTTGTTTATGATATATAATATGATCAATTGGGACATGCATCTATTGCTTGATACTCCATTATGATATCTTTCATAATGCTAGATAAATCTTGGTACGAGTGAGGTAAAATATTTGATGGTGGTAACAAAAATTCACCAATCAATCTACAAAAAAAATAAAAATTGTTAATATAAAGAATATTAATGGTACATATTTCATCATTTATTTACTAGTGATGGACTAACAACAATTAAAATAGATGAAAAAAGATGACATATATGGCATACTTTAACATCTGTGAGATTGCTATGTTTGATAAACCATTCATAACCTTCAAGTTCAACAACAACAATACAACAAAGAAAAGAGTTGTTTGGGAGCCTTGATAAAGGGACCGGTATGCTTTCTCAAGTACAAGTAAATCATGAACATTATCAAAGTCATCTCAATCATCATGATCAACTCTACCACTAAATGTGTCATGGATCAATGTATTTGTACCATCATCTTCAACTGTGTTTTCTAGCGCATGATCATCTTCTTCCATAGGATCATTAACTTCAACTTCGATATTCACAGCTCCATGTTTGTCCACTTGCAAAACCACATTCTCTGGGCTGTGATAATCCATATCATCTTCCCTAGGGTGGCCCACCTTTATAATAATGATAGACACAAATAAACCATGATCATGATCAAGTGATTATATATATATATATATAATGTTAAAACGATATAAACATTTACAAATTCAATCAATACAAACACATATAATGAAAAACTTACCAATGGATGATAATCATGCTCCCCTTCAATGTGACCATCTTTCCTACAATGTTTCTCAGCTTTTGTGATTAAAATTCATCTCGTCTTTAAGCCCTTGCAATTATCGTAAAGACAATAACATTTCCCATCACCCTTTCTTTTCAATCTAACCCACAATATATCAAGTGTCTCTTCATTTTGTTCTAGACTAATATTATCTGACATGATTTTTCTTTACCAAGCTTGACAATTTAGATCTTCAAAAAATATCAAACTCACACTCCAATAATTTTTATTCATGGACAGGTAACAAAATCTAATAATTTTGATATTTTACACCAAAAAAATTTGGCATGCAACCACCCCTACAAAAGATAAGATAGTTTGAAGTTAATAAACCCAAAAAACACTTTAAAATGCTAATTCAAAAAATTATTAAATTATGATTTTACTATGATTTCCAACCGTTAAGACTCCTAAAATCAGAATATTGAGTGAGCTAGTAAGAGCAAGTGACCCATTCCTAAGGAGCAAGTCGGAATCATCATTACTAATGTCAATATGGATTTATCCTTTTAGTTAAAGATGCAATGTGTCACTTTTTATGACGAGCTTATCCCTAGGGCCCTCAACATTGAGAGATCCCTAATCACACAAGGAAGCACACACTAGTAGAATTTGGAAAATAAATGACTAGGTGACTAAAACTTTTAGTCACAACTAAAAATGACTAAATTCTTCTCATTTTTTGCAACACAGCTATAAATGAGTAAATAAATTACTAGCTTGGTCGTTGATTAAAAATTATTTAGTCACACAAATAAAAATGACTAAATAGTTAGTCATTTATCTAGTCATAGTCCATTTGAATAAATCATTTAAGGAATCAAGAATATAGCCCGCCAAAATACTCTAAAACTTTAATAAACATACCCTAAAACTTTTGTCAAAATCTTATTTTCAGGTGTAGCCCACCAGAATGGAGTTTTAATTTTAATAACATACTCTAAAACCTTCGCCAAAACATTATTTTCAAGCATAGATCGCCAAAATGGAGAAGTGTTTCCATAAAGAATGACAGAGAACGGTGAGGAGATGTGCATGAAAGGAGGCATAGGATTCATTGTTGCTTATCTCATTCCTGCTCTGCTCAACAAATCTTACATTGTTCCTGCTACTATTTGTAATCTAGGTATTTACTTGACATATATTTGCATAATCTCAAATTCCTTCAGAGGCTTTTGAAGTATCAATGTATCCTATATAGGGTTTAGAATGATTTCTTTTAATTAAAAAACTAAATAAATGATGTATTTCCCTATAATTAGATAATATGGAGATCTTCTAAATCTGGCCCAGCACACTATCCTCTTTGGAATTGTATTCATTACTCTAGCTACTAGGGTTTTGCATGTGACATCTTTAATATCTTCATGACCACGGCTTTTAAATAGAGCTCATTCTTTGCTTTAATCCTTTTCATGGTAACCCTTGAGTTCCATAATCCACCTTCAATATCTTCTAAGAATGGTGTCTTATGCTAGACTGCATAGTATGCATATAAAGCAAGTCCTTCATACCTGCCATTGTTCCAAACCACCACTCATTGCCTTGCTTAAAATGTTTCCTCCATAAGCACAATAGCATGTTTTAAAATCATGGTTCCCAGTGATTTACCATTAAGGTCACCACTTTCATCAAGATACAATGAGATTTTTGTCTTCAAACTCAAGGCATTATGCAAGATAACATTGTGAATTGTTTGTTGTGTACGATTTGATTTTCTTGCACATTTACTGCTTTGCTAACTTTCTTTAAGACTAGGTATTGCACCCTCAGCTACAATCTCAAATAGCTCACTCACTATCACTTGAAGATTCCTTTCATGAGCATCCTTCTATAAAATCAAACTATGCCCTATAGACTGCCTACTTACTATAGGGGACTCATTGTTTCATGGTATTGTAGATCTTAAGATCCTTCAACCTTATTGACACTACTTCACAGTCCACAAGGTATTATTCACTATTCTCCCATCTTTGATGAGTCTCAAAGCACTGCTCAAACATGCAATCCACTACCTCCATTATACATTAATGGCTAAGAAGAAACATTGAACTTATGATTACCACTGTTACTTCATTTGGATAGTCATTCCCTGATTGCATTTTGCCTTGTCTAACACTACCAAAAGCATTTGAAAAACCCTTAAGGTCAGCAAGGGGGTAAGGAAACTCACTGTTAAAATCTCCACTTTACTATGCAAGGTTTGAGCTTTATTATCTTGTCACTGCTCAACCTCTTTTTGACTATCACATCTCAAGTGACTATCATTCTTCTTACCATAGATTGCATTTACAAATGTCACAAAGCTACATAGTGTGCTTGTTATTGGCTACAATCTTTAGATTGCAAGATTTTGTTATTAGCTACAGTGTCTCAATCTTTCTGGTATTGCAACCTCACTAATCCGCTAGAGTTATTATTTATGTTTCTACGGAGTCCTAGGGTTTGTACCCTAATCATGCTCTTACCAATGCTTCAGTTGGTATTTAAAAACAACCTTAAATCTTGGGTCAAAAAATTAGTTGTCTTGACAAAGTTGTGGTATGATCTTGGATTCTATCCTAGAGTGTGTGGGAAGCTTGTGTTTGATCATTAAGATATGTAAACCTAGTCAGGGAAATGTATCATATATAGCATGGGTCTTTCTTTAATACTGTCCATAATGGTTATTATCAAATCACATTATTATAGTTTGCGGTAACCCAAGATTGCATTCAAGTATGTAACAAACTTGGTTTGTAGTTTAAGCTATACACTTTTAAGTAACATTCATAAGGTTTAGAAAATCTTGATCACTCTCTAGAATAGCCCATTAAACATGGGTTGTGCTTGAATGCACTACATAATTGATATAACACAACCACTCTACATATCAACCAGAGTTATAGGCTCTTTATTGCAGTAAGAGGTAATCACTCTTCAGTCATTCTATAATTACATCCTAACCTGTTAAACTTGAGACAAGCTAAATGCACCCAATGATGATTGAAACCTACATTATACAACCTAAATTAACTACATTATATGAGTTCCTTCATTTCTATCAAAACATAGCCACATTAAGCTTGGTTCACACATGAAT
The DNA here is from genome assembly GCA_007258455.2 of Sequoia sempervirens. Taxonomy (NCBI): domain Eukaryota; kingdom Viridiplantae; phylum Streptophyta; class Pinopsida; order Cupressales; family Cupressaceae; genus Sequoia; species Sequoia sempervirens. The sequence continues at coordinate 89,384 of VDFB02211960.1, forward strand.
TTATCATGTATTTGTTATAGCACAAGTGTGCCACGTGACCAATAGAGTTATGGATCACATAATTATAGTCACAAGAATCTGTTCCTTGGTTGTGATCTTATGGTGATTCCACACAACAAAATTTGGAAATAAATTTCTCAAAACCCTAAACCTCTAAAAATGAAATATGATGAGATGTTTTAAAATATGATTTTCAAACCTGGAACTACAAATCTCACTTCATAACTGAATTCTACAAAAAGACAATGACTACCCTCAACCTGGAGATATCTTCTTGAATTTTTTTTTATTTTTCCCAAGAAAATCATCCTTAGTTCTCCACAAATTGTCTCAAGTAGAGAAAAACACTATCGCAATAAATCAGTGAACTCACTTTTCTTTATGTCAGCCACAATTTGATTTTTTTCTATTTTTCATGTTTGTCAAAATTTTGACGAAACCTAGGTTCATCAAAATTTTGATGAATGTCAGGGATAAAATTTCAAAACATTGAAAATTACACATCAAATTTTACAAGCACCTGACGATACATCAAATTATACATATTTCGTCAGATATTTTTGTCGAATTTTGCAGTCAAATGAGTTAGTGCTTCCATATTCTTTCTCACTTTCCTGCATGCAAGCTCTGATTATTTGACAATTTTCTTTTGTAAATTCTAAGTCTTTAATCTCTTGTCATTTAAAATTATTCACTCTGGCCACCATTGCTTTGTAAAAATGGAAATGGTTCTCATCTTTTAGAAAAATTTATCTCGTAACGAATTTGGGGATTGATTTAAATGTTACATGAGCAGCTCTCATTCACTAAACTGCACAACAACATGCACCCTACATATAAACAATTTTATAATATGAGGATAATTTCCTAAATTTTTGTTAAATTCAACGAATTGAGAGTTTCCATGTGTAATCCTTCATCCATCTTGAATTCATTTGAAAGTTTCTAAGCCTTGCAAATTGCATCCACATTAGAATATGTGTATTATGTAAACACCACATTTATTTTGATTTTGTGTATCAATGAAACCATGTTGTGTTTAAACTCGCCCTTGCATGTGCCTCCCTGTAACTAATGTAACTGTAGTCTCTTTATATATTTTGATGTATAAATTCAATTCTGATTAGTCAGTGTCAAACTATCAAGTCAACTTTTGTTCCTGCTAATGTTTGTTTGTTTTCCTAGATACGGTTTAAGTTAAGGGATTCGCTTTCTTAATTATTTGTACTCAGCTGTAGATTCCATACGGTAGAAAGCAATGACTACCAACGTTTTGTTTATCCCTTGTATTTTAGCTGGCAACTTATACCAAGTAATTGATCTGTATTTTCTTATAATCTCATTCCTTCCCATGCAGATACTACGCTAGCTAGTATACTCACATATTATTCATCTCTATGCTTGCAAGTTATCCTTGGTATTATCGACATTCATCATGCATATCCTAGGAAACCTGTCCCTATTGCAACACTTAAACATAGAAGGGCATATAGATTTAAATAACCTCCCTGATTCAATACGTAACCTATCACATCTTCTACACTTGAACATGGTAGGGTGTATAGAATTAGATAACCTCCCTGATTCCATTTGCAATCTTTCACTAATGCAATGCTTGAACATAGAAAGGTGTAGACGTCTAAATAGGCTCCCTAATTCCATTCGTTTCCTATCACAGTGGTAGCACTTGAACATGGTATGGAGTTTAGATTTAAATAAGCTTCTTGATTTTATTTACAACCTCTTATAGTTGTAGTGCTTGAACATAGAAGACTGCAGAGGTTTAGAAAACCTTTTTGATTCTTTTAGGAAACTTGTCACATCTGCAGTGCTTGAAAATAGAATGTTGTAGAGGTTTAAATAATCCTTGTTTTAAGGAAGCCTTATTGCAGTAGGCATCACCCTGTTTTCATCCCAGGCAGAAAATTTTCTAAACTTTTTCTTGTACACTGCCACTCTGAATCTTCTACTTTGATCTGATCGAAGTTTGGAGTTCTTAGCATGCCATTTTTAATTATGAATTCTTTCAGATTCTATGTGTTGTTTTCTAGTCAATGGTGGACAACAGATTGAGAGTTTTATATCCCCATGCTTATGCAAAATGTTTGAATTGGTGATGTCACCTAGGCTATGCGATAAGAAAAAGAATAGTTTTGTTTTCTTATGGTCATTAGATTATGAAGTGGATGGCTTGACTCTTTGTTTATTTTGTATTTTTTGCTAAGGGATTCGATGTGAACTTATCCTCTATTTTGAACTGGATTTCTTAATGGTGTCTACCTTAAAGAGGACTAACTTTCCTAGTGTTGTCGGTGTCTAGAACTTATAAATTGTCTTACTTATGATTTAAGGGAAATTATGATCTGCATGAGATCTATACCTCTCTCCTTGCAGCTATGAGTTCACTATAGGTCTCTTTAGACTGAATAAATCATAGATTTCTTTGCGTCAGTTATGTGTTAGTTGGGAAACTATTAGTATAGGATTAATGATAATAGAATTCTCTGAGTGCATTGCATGCACACTTTGATTTGCAATTATGAACTTGTTTGAAACAATGTATCTTGCGCCTTGTCTATTCTTCCATGCACTTATCTTACCTTCGCTAAGCAACGAGCACACTTCTTTCCTATCTATAATATGTCAAATTTCAACTTAGTATGCAAGTGTACTTTACCGTTTCTTTATCCTTGAAATATAAATCGATAGAAATATGAATCTTTTTAGACTATTACTTTGACTAATTCTTTTGTCTAAATCTGTATATATATATAGGTTTTGTGATTTACTCTTTTTAAGAGCAATATTGTAGATATGGATATATGTAAATATAGTATACTTATATAGAATTATTTGTATGAATTAAAACTGATTGGCTTTTATTGTGATGGATATATATATATTGCTAATATAGGAAGATTGTTGATTTATCTTGTTAATTTGAAAACAAAAAAAGGACATTATATTATGTCAATGTATTATCTTTTACGAATCTTAAGTTCACAAAAGATTCAAATAATACATATGTAGGAAAACAATAAATAGGACTTTTTAATTTGGAAAGCAACATCTTTATTCCGCCTTGTATTCATGATGTGTTGTAAGATTGTTATGTGGAAAAAATTATTTATAATTTGAGTATACTGGAATTATTATTTGAGCTATTATTTTAGTATACTTTTGGTATCAAGGAAGCTTATGAGGTTAAAAATATCTTGTTTGTGTTTTGGGATTCCTGTGTTATTGTTATTTATGAAATTTGGTCATGCTTGTTGCATATCATACATATGTGGTATTTTGGGATTCAAGCCAAGCATGGTGTATATGACACCTTTGAGATATTATGATATTATATGGTCTATGCCATGTGAATAATGTGATCATTCAAGATTTTTCTTTTCATGCTTAATGGATTTCCTTTGTTTTTGATTTTTAGGTATGTGTACCTTTTTCTTCCAGAGGCTAAAGTGTTGATTTTAAAGAAAAAGAGCTTTTAATATTTGTTTATTGATGTTTTAATACCATGATCTATTTTGGGATTTTTCCATGCAAGAGTTATTTTTTACCTTTGAGGTGTTTGAACTATTCCATGATTGGACCATGAATGAGATATGTTTTATTATGGCATTGTTTTATACACATGTTGGCAGTCCTTGGTATTTTGATGTTGTGTCATGTTTATAGGAAGAGTGGCTTGTGATAGGGTTCAAAACCCTAAGTGGTTTCCAGGGTAACCTATCATGGTTTTTTGTAATTTAATGAAAACCTTAATAAATAAACCTAGGGTTCATTAAATAATTAAGATAAACGAAATACCTCACCTAGTGCCTTAATGCTTGTATAGATTAAGGGTAGGTGGAGAAGTCCTAGAATGGATTAGTCATCTACCTTGTCTTCCTAAAAGGTAATTCGAGTCCACATGAGTATGTCTAGGGGCCGAGAATCGGTAGAGACTACCAAGGTAACTCTAGATGAGGATTGGTAGTCTAGGAAGATTCACCAGGGTAACCTAGAACAACTATGTGATGACACTTTTTCCTAAAACATGTTTGTGGTCTCTTATGTAGAGTCACTTGTGTTATTGTTGTTGCATCTGGGAGTTTATTTTTGAACATGTAATTAATTTATAGTTTTGTTGTTTTGTGTTGTCAGCCATGTACTGTAATGTCTCTTCTTTGTTGTCTGTTTTACTATATTGTGGACCTATCATTATCTCCTAGCACGGAGGGAGTGGGCCTTTCGGTACCACACGGTTGGGAGGAAACCATGCTATTATACACCATTGGGTCCTCTTATAGATATTTCTATACTTGGTTAACATTGTTTGTGGAGCAGGTTCCTATCACTTTCTTGTCCGTGACAATGGACATTGAACGTGTTCATAGACGTGGATGTTAGTTTTTAAGTGATCATTATCTTTTGTGTATGTATACCTCATGTGCATGTGAGTACTCATTGTATCGTCATTATGATGTATTAAGATTTATTAAAAATCTCACTTGATGTAATTTGGATATATATGTAACTTGAATGTATAAAGGTTTTGAAAATTGGATCATTCATGTAAATGATATATACTTATGTTTTTATAAATTTAATAGTATGATGTTCTTATTTGTAAGGTTTAAGTAACATCATCTTGGAATCCTTAAGACAATAGTGTAATCGAATGAATTTTTTTTAAAAAAATTATTCGGTTAATTTGTACTCAATGCTTTGTTTATTGGATTTCCTAGCGGGGCGTTACAGTTGATTTAACTCCTGGGGAGTTAAAAGCTAGAGAATTTATTAATGATGATTAAAAGGTGATTAAAGTTAATTAATTTAGAATTTAATTAACTTTGAGTGGGGTAGTGAATTTATAATATTTGATTTATTTAATCAAATAAGAGGACTTTGGATATTTAATTAAATAAATTGATTTATTTAATTAAACATGATGAACATTAGTGAATTGATATAATAAACTTCTTTATTTGATTAATACAAGAATTTGATGATAGTTGATCAAAATTAGATGCACTATGTTAGTTAGGATTATTTGCATGTCTACACTATAATTTATAGGACTCTAGAAACAAGGATGATATGTCTGCAAGATGTGAATCCCAAGTAGTTATGTTTGTTAGATGTATGATGTCTTGTTACACTAAATCAATAGGGGCCAAAGATGTGGTGATGTCAAATTGATTAGGAACAATAGGAGATGATGGTGTAGCCTTGATCTAAAGAGTGGGAACATGAATACAAGTCTTTGAACTATTAGCACATGCAAGACCTATAATATACTCAAGCTCCTTTAAAGTATTTTCATCAAATGGTATATAATCTACATATGCAAGAGGAATGAGATAATTTTCAGTAGCATTCTCTAGGTATGGAGAGATATGATGGTCTCTATAGATCTTTGAAAGGTGAGTCCAAAGTTTGTGGGCACAATCATTGTCTGATGCAACACACATAGTGTCAAAATCAACACTAGAACATACAACTCTTGCAATATGATCTCAAATGATACCCCATGTTGATAAAATCCTTGGTGTGTTTAGTGTAGGTATGAGTCCATACAAATAAGGAAAAATATCAAGCCACCTGAGATGTGTCAGGATGCCATTTCACCAAGAATCATAGTTATCTTTTTTCATGTTGATCACAAAAGGATGAACATAAAAACCCATGATACTCACTCAAATGAAAAAATCAAAGAATAAAAACATCAATACTAATAAAGCAAATCAAAATATGTCATCCAAGGAAAATAGATACTTTCCAGGTGCCAAGATGTCCAAGTAATTAAGTAGAATGTGAAATCACAAAAAGATGAATAAAATATACTTGGGATTGATTCTGGAAAATGTGGATGAGTTGATATGAAGAGCTCTAAAATACCTTTCCAACTCCACTAAATCGTGAAGATTAGAGATATAGGAAAAAATTTGTGAGCTCAGAAGCGCAAAATAAATCTATCTAACTTTGAATGAGAATAATAGGAACCTCCAACAAAATCTGAAGATGAAACTTGCACCACAAAAAATTACTTGGAACCAGCTTTTCAACGATATATCATTTGCCCGACTTTGATAGGTCACATGCCCAAGTTATGGAAAAAAGAAAAAAAAAAGCTACTCCTTTGCATGCAAACTAGGGATTGGAGGGGGTAAGGAATTGACCACACAAATAATGTTAGCATGATGTCATGCTGATTTCAATGAATTTGAAGGGAATATTCCTCGAATGCTGTGAAATTTCCATTGAATTTTGGTATTTAATTTTTTTTTAGAAATTTTATGGAAACATTTTTTATGTTAGTCGCTTGTTTGTTTTGCTTGCAGAAAAGTGTTTGAGCTATCAATTTGTTTGGAGCCAACATCGGCAGTGGAAGGTACCACTGATAATCCTTTGGGGCCCACTACCAGGTATGATCTATGCAGGTCCTAAAATCTTGCACAAGGTTTGTTTTTTAAACAACATTTTTTTGGATTTTTTTTATTTGATTTTTTAAAAGCTTTTTCTGCTTTTTTTTTAAAAAAATTGATAAAAAATTCCTAGAAAGAAATTGGAAAACTAAAATAAAAAAATTTGCAAACCCTATACCTTCAATACCTACACTAAATTCAAGGAAAATCAGGCACATATTTGTACAGATCTACGTGCCCCTATTTTTTTTTACTTTTGTTGCAACTACTTGAATTTGAGCAAAAGGAAAGGTGTTCTTTAAGAATTTGGTCATTTTGGACGTAACGGTGATGCATGTTTTTCCTTAGGATGAGCTAATTTTTCCCTCAAGGATGGATCTCTCAAAATTTGGACAAGAATTCATAGATTTGTTGCTTTGATACCATGTTAGAGTTTCCAATAAAATCCATAAAACCAAGATCATTTGCAAAATCTAGATTATCCTTGTGCAATTGACTAACCTGAATGAATGATTACAATGAGATAATTTGCTTTTATAAAGCAAGCTGCAAATCCCTAAAAGGAAAACCTAATTAGGACCTAAGTAAACTTAATAAAGTGTAATTAAATATTTAATTACACTAACATTCCCTAAATTTGGTCCTTTCTCTTTCTCTCCATTTGACTTCCCTACTTGGATCAATATTTCTAATTTACCAATATAATTCTAGAAAATTAAAGGGCCCTCCGAAATGAAAATAATTTTGGTAATTTTATGTCCATTGTCCCAAGGTTTTTAGTATAAACTTTGGACCATATGCCTAGGTATGTATTATTTCAATTCATGAAATTATAAGAAATTTAATAATTTCCAAATATGTAGATGATCAAATTTAGATAGTTGAAATTGAAGGTCAATTTTTTTCTCCATGGGATGTGGTAGCCAATCTCATTGTACCAATAACTATCCTAGTGTTTTCAACTATAAGAAAGAATGAAAACAAGTCACCAAATTTGATCCCAATTGATATTACCACATTCCCAAGCCCTCTAGATCCCAATGAGAAGGAATATCAAATTATTTCTAATCTACGTAAAGCTATTCCAAAATTCATTGATGGGTAGATGGATCATTTGAAGGATGCAACTACAATTATCCCATTTGAGATGCTTTGACAATCTAAGATGATATAATTTTTATGAGAGGATACTGACTTAAATTTTGGCTATGATCTTGAGAATGAATTTTCTTTTGCTTTAGGAATCGCTAACATTTGATATATCAAGTACATGCCACCTCAAATATTCTCAAGGCCAACATTTGATTTGCTAAAAATGGGTTCATAAGACCAAAAAATAGTGAAGAGGGGAGAATGCAATGTCTAACTTGTCCAATTAAGTATAAACCATGCCTTCCACAATCAAAGTGAGGAAAAACATCACTTAAAGATTAACAAAGATCATTACTTATAATGTTAGGAGTTTAAATGTTCCTAACAAACAATTATTGACCCAACATTGTATTGAAACTTCTTTTTTTGACATTGTATTTTTTATTGAAATAAAACTTGGAGGTCTTGAAGGAAAATTATTCATTCATCATTGCAAGGGATAGGAAAGATTTTTTATGGAATTAGTTGGTGTTGTTGAGGATTTAGGGTTTCTTTAGGTGCCAAGCATATTCAAAGTAGAGATTATTCATTAATCCCCATATTGGATGGTTGTTTTGGTGCAAATCCTTATTTTCAATATGTCTTGTACTCTCTTTAACATCTATAGGCCCTCCAAAATTGAGGATAAATGATGAATCTCGATCCAATTTTTTTTCATCCTTCATATTATTGTAGACATGTAAAATTGACCTAACACTTATCACACACCTTAAATTACATTTTATCATCATCAACATCATCATCGTGGAATATCATGGTATTTCACATAAAAAACATAAAAAGCATCAAAAACCCTAAATTCCTCTATTAATTGAATAATAGTACATTATTTAATTAATTCACTTTTTCGTCATTTTTCACAAATTAAATAAATTTCTTTTATTTAATAAAGTCCTGAAACCCTAAATTACTCTATTAATTGTATAATAGTACATTATTTAATTAAATCACTTTTTCATCATTTCTGGTGAATTGAATAAATTTTATTTATTTAATAAGTCTTGAAACCCTAAATTCTGCAATTAATTAAATAATACGACATTATTTAATTGATTCAATTTTTCATCAAATTTAACCAATTAAATAAATTTCATTTATTTAATAAAGTCCTAGTTTAACTTTATCCCTCCTGATTATTTAAATAATGCCAATTATTTAATTGTCGCTAATTCACTTTATTCCCCTAAGTCAATTAAATTATTTAAACATATAATAGTTTAATTAAACCACTTTCCCTCAAATCTGAATAATCAAATAAACTGTTCAAAACATCATCAAAAATAAAAATCAAACAAGTACAATTTTGTTTACAAAAGTCAAACTTGATTTTCACGTTCAACTCCAAAAAGATTAACTAATTAAATCAATTAATTAATTATCCTCACCCACTTTCATGATTGAGCAAATTATGAACCACTGATTGCTCCATCTAATTTCTTGATAGATCAATCTATTTCTTCAATCACACCAATTACATAATCAATTTGCACAAATTATGCCCATCTAAATCCTCTCAATATCTTTTGACCGTCAATCAAGATATTCTACTATGCAATATCAAGCATTCATTTGGAAACACAAAATCTATATAACAAGAATCTTTCCTCTCAAAAAAGGATCAAAGAATCAACCTATTTTGCACAATGAAGCAATGCCATGATCTTAATTGACATTTGAGAAAGCTTCACACATATCTTGGATCAACACACGTGTGTTCTTCAATCTTTTGCACACACAATGGAGGCTTCACATTCATACTCAAACAACCCAACATCTTCATGAACACACTCTGACATGGGATGGTAAAGTTTCCTTTTTTTTTGAATTCGTTATGATATTTTAGGATTTCATTATTTGTTTTCAATAGATTAAAAAACTTCATTTCATGATTAATGGACATAGACCTTAATTCTTGCTTTGAATTAAATTAGGTTCGATTCATTACATTTACCTTATTTAGCACCATCAATTTCCCCCTTACACATTCTAGAATGCCTGGTGGGACCACGGTCCTTAGCACTAATCAATTTTTGAGCTAAATATGAAGTTGGAGGTTCTAGAAGCACACTAGAGAAATTTTCATGCACATGTTCCAAAACATTTTCTCACTTGAATACACATTTTTAGCACACTTAACATTTTTTTTTGCGCTTCTGACATTTTGTGGCACTTTTGCAAAAATACAGGGGTGCAATTGACTTTTTAGGCCACTTTTGCTTCAAAAAAAGGTCACTTTTGATTTTTTCCTATGCTTTTTCTTTCTGACAAAGGATGCTTTTGACCTTTTCTTTCGCTTTTTCCCTATTAAGTTTTGTTCTAAAGATGAAATTTAATTTTTTATTTCTAACGCTAATGGGTACTTGATTTGAATGTTTGATAGGTGCTAATGATTGTTTGTGCAGGATTTGTAGAAGTATAACTGATGTTTATCCAAAAGCAATTAATGCATTTATTGTACGGGCGATGAACGGTCGAAGAATTTTAAATTTTCAAAGCTTTCATAAGTTAGAAAACTTTAATTTGCTGCTTAAAAAGAACCCCACAAACAAACATTTCATTTTTTGGTGCATCTAAAATGAATTTTCAAAGCTTTCATAGTTAGACAAATTCAAATTTGGTGCTTAAAAAGAACCCCACAAACAAACATTTCAATTTTTGGTGCATCTAAAATAATTTTTTCAAAGCTTTCATAGTTAGAGAATTTCAAATTGGTGCATAAAAAGAACCCTACAAATGAACATTTCAATTGGTGCTCTAAAAACATGTTTGATTTTTATTGACCAAAATGCTCTTATTTTGTTGATGAACGCACGATTTCTTTTTGTTGACCATTAAGACAAGGCTTTAGAATGAACACTTTGGTTGGTGATTAAAAATGAACAAATAAAATTCTTGTTTTGTACATTGCAATATTCTTATCTAAAATATAGAACATTTCAATTTGGTGAACATAGAAAGAACCATTGCTATCTTGTACACACTTCTAAATTTCATTTTACTTTTCATTTTTATTTTATTTTCTTTTTTCACTTTTTTGAACTTAAAGAACATTTTGATGAAGTGTATTATGTGTATTTCGTGTTTGCAAACTAGGTGACTATCCTCTCCTCACACCTTTTTGGTAATCTTGGGTGATGATAAAAATCTTGAGTTTCACACATTGTTTTACTTCGAAGCATACCTTGTAAAGCCAACCTGCTTCCCAACCCAAGTGGTAATTTGTTTTGGAATGCTATATAAATATTTTTGAGTGTGAGGAAAGTTCTCACCCACTTGGTGTGGATGTTCTATATGGACCAAAGTCTCCCCTAGTATCTGTGTGATATGTAAAAAATTGCAAGGGATGGGTGGCCTCTTAATTGAGTGAATCACTACATGTATAAACACTAGTTATCCCAAAACATGACTAAGAACCAATGTTTGTAGAAGCCACCCCTTTTAAACTATAGCATTCTCTAAAGTGGTGCATCAAAACTTTGATTCTAAGAAGTTACTTACCAAGTCTGACTTATGGTTGAGCTTAAAAACACTCTCCATTCATTGCATGTAAAATCATCCATTCAAGGCATGAGGCAATCCCATCTAGGAGGAAGTGTCTATCCCTATGGTGTACTTTATCTTCACAAAATTACAAATATCTTTTAGTTTTTATTCTTGAATTAAAATAAACACATCAAAACAAGCATTCAACATGGTTCTCGAACGTCAAACCCCTTGGATCTAGTGTCAATACTTTGAAAAGAGCCCTATGTTTACACTCCCTAAAATATATCATAAAATAATATATTTGAAGGTTTTTGAATATTTAGGCTCACATGTCAAACCACATTAAGGAAAAAGGTAAACATTGGAAACTATAACTTTAGCATTTATACCTCTATGAACTTTGAGCTTTCATGGAGGGCAACATGCTTAATGTATATACATTTAGGTCACATAAGTTTTGATTGTTGTATTACATGATATCACTTTCCAAATCTCAAAACAAATCAAAAAAATCATCTAATACTGCAAAAAACACCAACGTTGCTGCCAAAAAATTGAAATTGGGAAAAAAATCCACATAGAATAGTACTTTCGCTCTATTTTTTGCTGCACTTGACCAAACACTAGCCGCACTTGCAAAAAATCTATCACTTTTGTGAACAATCACTTGTAAAAATCTACCACTTTTAACAATTAGAGTGCACTTGACTACAAGTTGGCCGCACTTGCTCTTTTTGTGTCATATTTGACAAAGTTGTCCAAATGCACCTGCCTAAAAGATAGCCACTTTTTCCAAAAATATCACTTTTACCTATGCAATTCATCCATTTGAAAGGAAATTGATACAGAGGATGCCCATGCAAAAAATTGACCACACTTGCTTCTCAAAACGCAATGCACTTGACAAAAGTCATACTGTAGTTGATAAAACTTGCTGTTTTTGCTCACAATTGGCCGCTTTTGCTTCAAAACTATCACTTTTTCTGTATATTTTTCTAAAAATCAAGAAAATGATCCAAAAACTCATAACAAATCCTTGTTGAAATGAAACAATCAAAAAACCAAAGATACATCATATTATCCTTCATCCATTTTCAACACTCCATCCTACTTTTGGAAATTGAAATCAAAACAAACAAACTTGAATTATTACCTCACCCACACTTCTAAGATATCAACAGTTGCTTGAACCTCAAGCCTAGTTAAAGTAAGTTTTTCTGCAACATATCCTCTAGAAGAAGAAGTAAAATATTGATCCAAACCTTTTAGCATTTTGAATTCCAAGAATAGTGTCATACCAAAACATCACTCAAACCTTAGGGTCTTGAGAATCACAAAAACCATATCAAAACACCAATAATTTCACCTTTTGACCATTTGGTGCCTAATTACTCCAATTCAATAACTGAACCTTACACCAGCTATCATACAACAAAAATTTGAGCTAATTGAAAGAGAACAAATAAACATAAGCAATAATTTGAGAAGCTTCATATTCAAGATAAAAGAAACACCAAACCAGTGGAGGAACACAACTAACATCCTCGATAGAGAGGAAGAGAAAGTAGATCTCATGGCTGAAAATCTTGCATTACCACCTCCTATGTGGCAATAAGTATCCATCCTTCATGATCTCCAACAAGATCAAAATCCTTAATGAAAATCCATATTCCACCTTTTAAAGAGGCACCATGGTTCAAGGTATATCAAGAGACATTCCTTGAAGATTTACCACAACCGAGACACCTTGGTAAGAAATCATTATGCTCAATATGAACCGGATTGGTATATCCAATTTGATCCTATATTTCTACCTCCCACATTGCAATAGGCACCACCTTTCAAAAATAGAAAATTCCAAAAACAAACACAATTTCATTTTCCTTAAAACAAAAAATCCAAAAACAAAAACATTCTTTCATTCCATAGTTAGGAGTCACAAAACGTTCACAAAGTTTTGGCACTCATTTATGACAATTACAAGATCACAACATAGAAAGAACATGGAAGAAAACAAAATCAACACTAGAATACCCCCAACAAACACCATGAACAATGAAAGTAGCCCATGGGGCTATAGGCCAAGTGACCTTGAAACACCTCAAAAGAGACCCATATTCAATGCCACACCTAGTGAGGAAGAGGTAATATGTAGACAACAAGAAGCAATGGAAAGAGCAAACAAGAACCCAAAGGATATGATTATAGAGGAGGTGGATAGTGAGGAAGAAATAAATGATGAAGAACTATTTCAACATTCAAACAATCCCAAGGTGCTCAAGTTGATGGAAAAACTCCTAAGAAAGGATTTGAACACTTACTTTTTCAAATTAGCACATAGTGGTGCTAAATTTCCTATAGACTTCAACGTGGAAGGTCTCAAAGATCCTCATCTCATCCCCTTAGGAGATAACTCAATTGTGAGAGAAATACCCAAACAATTTGAAATCCCAAATATGCCACCTATATTCACACTAGGAAAAGACCAACCAATAGAAAACCAACTCAAATCAAACAAGGGGAAGTGTCCCAATAGCATCAAGGATGTACATCCCAATACATACCACAAAACAACATTCTACCACCAAGACAATACATGCCTCAAAACACTTCATATATTGACCCTTTCCAAAATTTACAAAATCAACAAGGGAAATTTACACAATAGTACCATCCACAAGATGGGTCATACAATCCCCTTCCCAATTAATAGTACCAACAATAAGGTGTGTCACAAGGTACCCCTTCCAATCAGCAATACCAATAACAAGGTGTGCCACAGGGAACCCTTTCCAATCAACAAGGTGGGTCATATGGTCCCTTTTTCAATCAGCAATACCAACAACAAGGTGTGCCATAGGGTACCCTTTCCAAACAACAAGGTGGGTCATGTGGTCCCCTTCCCAATGAATAGTACCAACAAAAAATTGTGCTACAGGACACCCTTCCCAATTTGTCCCATCAACGAGGTAACCCGCTAACACACCATCAAGGAAACCTCCACTATAGTTCACCCCAACAACAAGATGTTCCATAGGGAACCCTTCCCAATTCATCCCATCAATAGGGTAATCCACCAATGCACCATTAGGGAAACCTTTATTATAGTTTTCCACAAATACAAGGTGTTCCACAAGGCACCCTTCCCAATTTTTCCCATCAACAAGGTAACCCACTAACACACCATCAAGGAAACCTTCACCACATATCATCTTAACAACAAGGTGTACCACTAACACACTACCAAGGTACCCCTCCTCAACAACAACAACAATAAGGAGCTAACCCTCCTTACATCCAACAAGGATCTAACCCTCCTTCCATTCAACAACAAGAAGATAACCCTCCTTACATTCAACAAGGATTTAACTCTCCTTCCACCCATCATAGTTACCAAGGTTTTGCACCTTAGCAATACCCAACCTATGTCCAAAATGTGGTTGGACAACAAGGTTATTATGCAGAGGATCCCCAAATAAATGTACCAATAAAACAAATAGAAATACAACTACAAGGAGTGAATCAGAGAATATCAGACATGTAGGTAGGGAAACTAAAAGAGGCTTATGCCCTTCAAGATATATGTCCATTTCCTTTTGATCGTTTCATCACTATTCTTCCCTTCTAAAAAACTTTGAGATACCAAAGTTTGATAAATATAAAGGAAAAGGAGATCCAGAAGAACATGTGAGAGATTTCTCAGTAGCATGCATGGAAGTCCAAAACAATGATTCCTATGTAATGAGGCTCTTCCCATGTAGTCTTACTAGTCATGCCATGGAATGGTTTTCCCATCTACCACCAGGAATTAAAAACTTTGATGAATTTTTTTACCAAATTTGTAACCCACTTCTCATTAAATCTCGAACAAGAAATCACCATCATGAATCTATATAAAATTAAGCAGAGCCAAGTAGAATCCTTCACCTCCTACCTTCAACGATGGTGGCATAAGGCTAGTCAATGCAAATGGCCTATTCCTGACAAGGAATTAGTAGACATATTCATTTCCAATGTCCAAGTAGAAGTCAACTACCAACTTACCATGTTGTTTCCTACAAAGTTTGAAGATGCAATTGAGAAGGGACAACACATAGAAAGGGCCCTCATAGCAAGAGGGGTGATCAAGCTAAACAACCCAAGAGACAATTCCTTTAATTCAAATGAGAAACCAAAGATTTGGGAAAAGAACAAAAATATTACAAATGATGGGGTAGTGGATGCTAGAGTAGTATGGAATGTACAACCTCCTGGTGTACCTCAAAATAGACCTCAAGTGGCACAAACAACCTATACTCCTACTAATGCACAAAACAATCAAGTTGCATATCCCTAAAAAAATCAAGCAGTTAACCAATAGACATATCAAGGAGGGCAACAAAGACAATATGATCAACCAAGAAGGAAGTTCATAGTATTAGGAGAGCCACTTGAGACAATCATGCATAAAATAGTGCAACAAAACCTCATCAAGGTTAACAATCACCCAAACTATGAGGATCCAAGCTTCAAAACACCGTTGTACAATGAGAAGGACTTGTGTGAGTTCCAAAAAATTAAAGGAAATACAAAAGCCACTGTATTAGACTCAAGAAAATAATATAAGAATTGATAGACAAAGGAGAAGTGGATGTCAAACATCATCCTAGAAACATGGACCTCCAAATATACACAAATCCAATTCCAAACCATGCTAAAAGGAATGAAAACGGAAAGGACAAAGACTATCACAATGCCAACTACACTTATGGTGACATAGTTTTAGGTACCCTCTCTCAAGTAGATGACACTAGGGTGGATGTAGTGACTATACAAGGTAGAGACAACCACTATAATGTAACTACCCATCGAGGGAGAGTTACAATACAAGGAGCCCCACCTAAGCCTACAACTAAATCATCAAATGACTACAATATTGTGGAGTAGTTGAAGAAGACTCCTACCTTGATCTCAATCTTGAAACTACTAAAATTATGACCTACACATAGGAAAAATATTAGAAAAGGCATTAGAAACATTAGTCCCTAATGGCCTCAATCCAAATCAGTTCCAATCCATGGTTGGAAAATCATGACCAATCACCATTTAGTCTTTCCAAGAAAGACCTCCCACATAAGTCATTCCACAACCAATCTCTCTACATAGAGGTTGGTGTCCACAAAAACATGGTCAAGAGAGTATTGATAGATAATGGTGTAGATCTAAACATTTGTACTTTGAAATTCATGAAATAGTTGGGGTATTATAATGATGTGATAGACAAAGTAAAGAGCATTACTATAAGGGCCTATGGTGACCTTGAAAGGAATTCAGAAGGGGTAGTCAGGCTACCAATGCAGATAGGACCAACCATCACAAAAACTACATGTCAAGTACTTGAACTTGAGTTGTCATATAACCTCCTTCTAGGATTCCCTTGGATCCATGCACTACAAGTGGTTCCTTCAACCTTTCACCAATTCCTAAAGTTTCCCCATGATGAAAAAGAGGTGAAATTATATGCCAATCATGAACCCTTGCATTTTTGTACAAAATTGAAGTATAATAAAATCCAACATATACCCAACAATAACATATCCTTTCATTCATTCTCATATGTTGAACCTTCCACACTACCATCTACCTCAACCAAGATCACATCAACTAAGCAACCAAAAATGGAAACATAGGTTCAAGTACTTGACAGGGGTAACATGGAAATTATCACTTCAACCAAGCATTTTTCTTTGGAATTCTTCCACCAACACCCAAGGTTTATGGAGGTTTGAAGGAGATCAAACATGTTCAAACTGTACAAATGATAGAAAAATCCACAATTTTCACCAAGTGGGGAGATATGAAGGATGAAGAGATATTCAAAGAAGACTTGTCATCCATGATCTAAAAAGAGGACCAAAAGGAACAAAAAAAGCCACAACCCATTCTAATCGATCCTAACAATAAAGGTTATCAATTAGCTAAACAAATAGGATATTAGTGAACAGGTGGCCTTGGGCTACACAAACAAGGTAGATGGGAGCCTATCATAGTGGAACAGAGAAAGAAAAATATGGGACTAGGTTAAGATTCAAAAGATGTGGTTACTCCAAAAGTTGGATGTACCCCATTTAGGAAATGAGCACCTTCTACTAGCATTAAGAAATTGGATATATACCATCGTATGGACAATGATTTACCCATTGAAGACTTAGTTGAGAGCTTTACCATAAACATAGCCCCTATCCACATTATCAAAACTATTCCTAATGATTAGTATTATTTTGAAATAGACTCTAACAAGTATGAATGGGATTCTCCTTCCTTTCTCACCTCAAGTGATGATGACCTAGAAACCCAATGGGAGAACAATACCACAACCATACTCACCATCTTAGCAAATTTTGCAACTTTTTGCAATGACAATGATAGCCTACCCCTCTGCTACCCACAATTGATAGATTGGGACCAACAATAGCATACACCAGTTTTGGATAAATTCCAGAATGATGAAGCAATCACAAAGTTCATGGGACTTCAAATGGACATACCAGCAAGAGATCACAAAGTAGGGTTCTTTCTTGGAACTCAAACAAGATGCATACTTTGGTGGGATATTGTATCATCTAGTCATAAAAGGGAAAAAGATAATATAAAAATAAAAGTGAAATCCCTTAGAGAGGACCATAATATGGCTCTATCAGATCTTGAAAAGAAGAAAATAAAGGATGCATCTAAAGGTGAAAACCCCCCTAAGGCACCCAAGGATGGAGGGTTCAATCTCCCCATATTTGAATATCAAGAAAATTCAACGCTCCTAGTGGAAGAAGCAGAATCCATGAATGTTGGCACGATAGAGAACCCAAAGATCACATACCATGTGGCATCACTTGATCCTAAAGAGAAAATGAACTTCGCAACATTCATCAAGAACAAAAAAAAAAACTTTGTATGGACCTATGAAAACATGCCAGGATTGGATCCAGCACTAGTTGTACATCATTTGGTTGTATCCCCTAGAGCAAAACCTATCAAGTAGAATCTACCAAAAAAGGAGGTTTCGAACAGGGTATGGAGCTTTCAAACAGGGTATGGGCGTCCATCTTAGCACAATTACTCTGAGATATCAGAGTTGGAAATGCTCTGGTAGACATGTATACGAGCTTTGGAAGCATGTTGCAAGGAAGACAATGGGAGCTTCAGAACAGGATATGGGCATACATCAAACCATAATGAAGCGGCGTTTATTGTAGGTATTACTGTTGAAAATGCTTTGGTAAACATGTATGCAAAATTTGGAATCATAGACAAGGCACGTGAACTGTTTGATAGGATGCCTCAAACAAATGTGGTTTGCCATGATTGTCAGATATGCACAGAAGAGGATTCAAGATCTTCCAAGCAAATGCGATTGGCAGGTGTAAAGGGAACCTATTCTCTAAAGGGAACCTGGAAGCAGCTAGAGATGGTGGTATTCATCTGAAAAAGTGGTGAATTCTTCCTATAGATATGCAAGGGGGATTGGGTTTACCACTACCAATAATGTTGAATCTAAATTCCTCAAGTTGGCCTTAAGCTAGCCAAGGAAAATAGAATAAGCTCTCTAAAAGTTTATGGGGAATGAAAATTTATAGTTAGAATAAGCTCTCTAAAAGTTTATGGGAATGAAAATTTATAGTTGAAGTCGTGAACAAAGGATACTTCAAATCAGTTGAGATATCTTACACTATCAAAGCCATTCTTCTTATTATCAGGCATTTCTAGAAGGTGAAATTTAGTAGAAAATATAAGAAGCAAACAACATGATGAAAATCTAGTGAAGTTTGTATCTAGCTTTGGAACAGTGTATGGACATACATCAAAGCATAAATGGTAGAGGGATTTTGTCATGTAGTCTATCAACTAGTTGGTAAACATGTATGCAAAATGTGGTTACACATATTTTAAAACTTCAATATTCAACTTTGAAAGCAATTTTCATATGATATTCAACTTTATAATTCTTTTCTTTGGATTAATTGTAAGAATGAAACATCATGAATCAATTTAAGGGATAATGAGAGAGGTTAAAATAAAACACTCAATTCATTTCTTTTATGTCAAGGTTTCTTTCAGCTTTCTAACCACACTTTTAAATCATTGTTCATAATATTTTATTGATTCCTCCTTAGTTTTTATGATATTCCATATTTTATTTTATTTTCGCTCATACATTAAGTGAATGGAAATGGGTTAGGGATCATTAATGTGGTGTGTCTAATGCTAGAAGAAAAAAATAGCAAGGGAGAAAAGATGGAAGACTTTCAAGGTTTAGTTGGTTTCACTCACAACCCATTGTGTTTTCCAACCTATGATGATTTTGTGCATTTTTTTCCATCATATGAGGAAATCGAAGCACAATTTTTACTCTAAGTAATAGTTATGGTAAACTTTGAAAGTGCCTTTCATTACATTTGTACTCTCTAAATAAGAAAAAGGTTTTCATTAAAACAAATGCAGGTTGGAAAACATTGGGTGTTATGAAACTTGCAACCCACATATTACTATAAAACCCTCTACACATAACAACCCAATTAATTAGTCACCCTTTAGGTCAATTTGATTAGTTTTATGTATCCCCCACCTAGAAATCCTCCCCAAGCTCTCCACCCTTCAACTTAGAATAAGAAGAATGCAATCACTCAAAGCCTATTGTGTTTTCCAACCTGTAATTATTTATCTATCTCTCAACTTCTCAAGAGTAGGAAGAATATCTTCATTTAATACATTAGCTATCTCATTCACTTTGGTCTTCTTCTTTTCAAGTGTTTTTGGTCTACTTCTTTTCAAGGTTTTTTGTAATAGTTTTCCTTATTTTAACAATATAATTCAACCCTATATTCCCCCAATAAATGAGCCACCCCTTATTGACATAAATTATCACCATTTCATTGCTCCACCTTCTTTACTCACTAGCCCTTTGGTGCCATTTCCTTTTTGAAAATAATAACTTCTATTTCTTTCAAGCCCCTATCAAGTAACCAACCTCCTTCAATTTCAAGCAAACATAACCAATGATCTTATCAAGTAATCAATGACCTCCCTAAACATGTCCTATCCATTCTTTTAGAATCTCAATTGATCATTCTACTTCCCAATGCAAATAAGAAAGGTCCTAAGCATTGTAATTCAATACCTCTCTCTTGTGTATATCATTAAGTGCTAGTTCATTTTGCTAATCAATGCAAAGCACTAAAACATTAATACAACACCTAATTGATATAGGTGCCATCACTATCTCCTAATAATGTACCCCTTCCTTGTTCATATGATGATGACATTAATTTGGTAGATTAACCCAAAAAATTTGTGGCACATCTTTTGTCAATAATACAAATTTTATTGCCTACCTATTGCATAGACTTTGTGTTAGTATAAACATCTTATTAATACATGATTTATAACCATCTAGGTATGTTTTAAGTGTATATTTGTATATTTTGAGGATGATGCATAAAATTAAGAATTATCGCTATCTTGTGAATCAAACATTTTAGAAATTCGATTTCTTCTTTGTAATACTTTGGATACTAGTGCATGACATTGAAACTATCTCTCTTTTTTTCACCCATGGTTTCATGTTTCTTTGTATGCTGATATAGGACAACAAGATTACCTACACCATAGCATTCTATGCTCTAAGTCATATTTATCCATTATCACCCATGTGTTTTCTTCTTTATGTTATGAAATTGTATTTTGGCATATCTTTCTTTACTTGTTACTTGTCATTTAGTAGTAGCACAATTTAAAGTGCAATTATATCCTAGGTCAAGGAGAACAAGATCCCCCATTTTGGAAACTAGAACCTACATCCTTATGATATGAAACATGAAGAAATGATTTGATTTTCCTTGTTGTTATCTAGTTTCACTTGTTATTTCTATGTTATATGATTAAGTCTCTACTTGAATGACAAGAATTAACATTGAATTTAATTAAATAATTTACCTAGAATAGGAAGATTCAATGAATGACAATCCATTTTATTTAGAAAGACATAAAAGATAAATTTTATCCATCTCAATCCCAATCTTATGAATAAAAAAATGTACTTCACAATGACTACTAAGAGGCTTCTAGAGGTATACCACGTGTAGACCTGTTAGGATTGGAATGTGTGCTAGAAATTATTCAATGGTAGGAAATATAAGATGTCTAGAAACACTTTGTAGCATGTTGTAGACACACTAGAATTCCACCATATTTGATATTTAATCCTACATATTTCATCATAGCCAATTTCCTCTAACATCACCATGTTGACTAATTAATTTAATCACTTAATTAATTGCACCATGTCATAATTAATTAATTTAATTAATTACATATAGCTTTGAAGTTGCAGAAGGAAATAACTAATAGGGGACAGTGTGTTTTCCAACATTGGAAATAATGTGAGCATTTTTTTATTCCAGTCAAATGAAGAAAGTGAAATTCCATATTTACTATACCAAAGAGTTCTTCTAAAATTTGAAGGTGGACTTGATTACATTCTTGATGTGTATGAAATAAAAACTTTTCATAAGGAAAAAACTAACAGGGAACAACGTGTTTTCCAACATTGCAAATAATGTGAGCATTTTGTTGTTCCAATCACATGAAGAAAGCGAAATGCCATTTTTATTGTACCAAAAAGTTGTTCTAAAATTTGAAGTTGGACTTCATTACATTTTTGGTGCATATGAAACATATACTTTTCATAAGGAAATAACTGATAGGGGACAGTTAACTTCACCAACACTGCAAATAATGTGAGCATTTTTTTGTTCCAATCAAATGAAGAAAGTGAAATTCCATTTTTACTGTACCAAAGATTTGTTCTAAAATTTGAAGGTGGATTTCATTACATTCTTGGTGGCATATGAAAAAAAAAAAATTCATAATGAAATAACTAACAGGAGATAGTGTGTTTTTCAACACTACAAATAATGTGAGCATTTTTTTGTTCCAATCAGATGAAGAAAGTGAAATGTCATTTTTACTGTTCAAAAGGGTTGTTCTAAAATTTGAATGTGGAATTCATTACATTGTTGGTGCGTACAAAACAAAAAAAAAATCATAAGGAAATAACTAACAGGGGACAGTGTGTTTTCCAACACTGCAAACAATGTGAGCATTTTTTTGTTCCAATCAGATGAAGAAAGTGAAATGTCATTTTTACTGTACCAAAGAGTTGTTCTAAAATTTGAATGTGGAATTCATTATATTGTTGGTGCATACAAAACAAAAACTTTTCATAAGGAAATAACTGATAGGGGACAAATTGTTCCAATCAGATAAATAAAGTGAAATGTAATTTTTACTGTATCGAAGAGTTTTTCCAAAATTTGAATGTGGACTTCATTACATTGTTGGTGCGTACAAAAAAAAACTTTTCATAAGGAAATAACTAACAGGGGATGTTGTGTTTTCTAGGGCTGCAAATAATGTGAGCATTTTTTTGTTCCAATTAGATGAAGAAAGTGAAAGTGACCTGAGGGGTGACTAACCAATTGATTTGTTACATGTAGAGGGTTTTACAATAGTATGTGGGTTGCAAGTTTCGTAACACCCAGTGTTTTCCAACATGCAATGATAGTAATGAAAACCTTTTCTTAATTAGAGAGTATGAATGTAATGAAAGGAATCTTAAAAATGAACCTCATTTTATTTTAATGTAAAAATATTCTTGTTATCTTTTACTTTGCATTTGTTCTCTCTAAATAAGAAAATATTCTCATTACAACAATTGCAGGTTGGAAAACATTGGGTGTTATGAAACCTACAACCCACATATTACTATAAACCCTCTACACGTAACAACCCAATTGTTTAGTCACCTCTTAGGTCAATTTGATTAGTTTTATGTATACCCCACCTAGAAATCCTCCCCAAGCTCTCCACCCTTGAGCTTAGAGCAAGCAAAATATAATCACTCACATCCCACTATGTTTTTCAACCTATGATTATTCTGTGCATTTATTTTTTGATCATATGAGGAAATTTTACTCTAAGTAACAGGTATGGTAAATTTTGAAAATTCCTTTCATTACATTTGTACACTATAAATAAGAAATTTTTTTCATTAAAACAATTGTAGGTTGGAAAACACTGGGTGTTATGAAACCTGTAACCCACATATTATTGTAAAACCCTCTACACGTAACAACTCAATTGGTTAGTCACCCTTCATTTCAATTTGATAAGTTTTATGTATCTCCCACCTTGAAATGCTCTTGAAGCTCTCTATCCTTAAGCTTAGAATAAAAAAATGCTATCACTCACAACCCACTGTGTTTTCCAACCTATAGTTATTTATTTATCTCTCAACTTCTCAAGAGTGGGAAGAATCTCTTTAGTCAGTACATTGTCTATCTCATTCACTTTGGTCTACTTATTTTCAAGTATTTTTGGGTCCCTATATCCCACAATCCATTTTGGGTCCCTCTGTCCCACAATCCACCAACATATCTCCCTCTCCTACTAAGTCCATTTTGGGTCCTTCTATGCCTCCCTCCCTACCACTCCCTATCTTCCCCCATCCCCCCCTCTCTCTCTCTCTCTCCCTATAGTATGTTTCTTTTTGTCCTTCAGCATAGTGTAAGTATTCTCTTTATACAAATGTATGGATTTATTGATTTGGATATTCTAAAGATACTTATATAATTTACTCTTGTATATATTTCTAAAGATACTTCTCCTTTGTCCTAGTTCTTTATCGATACCATCATTGTTTAAAAAAACTCTTCATAAACAATGACACACACAACACCTCTCTCTACCTCTCCCACCTTAAATAGATCTCTCTCTACCTACCTTTCTCTATTATGTTCACCTTACCTCTCTCTACCCACCTCTCCTTATCTCCCTTCTTCCCTCTCTCTCTCCCTCCTTCCCACACAACCTCCCTCCCTCCCTACTTCCCTCCCCCCCTCTCTCTCCACCTATAGCATCATCTATTTTTATTAGACTTTTTTCATGGAATTATTCAGTTCACAAATCTTTGAATTCATTTGTTCAACTCCACTTCTAGCATCACTCTCATATCTCATTGATGCAACCAATGATTTCATGAAATCCTTGAACCTCCCTTAAAAAATAAATGCTAGGTACAAGGTTCTAGTACATGTTATTTAACTCAAATAAAGTAAGTTATTGGGTTGATAGAACTAACTAATATATATGTACTCATCATGTTTGCAGGTACTCTCATTGGTCCTCATATCCTACCTATATACATGTGCTCCTTGGGATTGCCAAATATGAAATATATTTTCAACTTTAGAATTCAGCTGGTTTTATTTTGTGTCAAAGAAAAATATGAAGATCCATACCACTCCATCCAAACTCATGGGATAAACTTATAAATTTATGTAAATTTCAAATATTGGAGATATAATTAGATCTTTCAGTTTTTATAAATCATCACAAATATGTTACAATCAATAGAGTAGGATTAGAATTTTAATCCTAAAAAAAATGTGGGGATTATGGGATGAGGGGATGAGGTTGTAGGATAGAGTGATGGATAATAAAAGATATGAAAAATAAGTTAGAAGATCAGGAAAAGGAATACAAGGGGGCATTAACAGGTAAGAGTAGTGGGGATGAGGAAAAATATCTTGATGATCAACTTGTAGATTAATAGATTTGCATTAAGCTAAAATGAACCTAATCTATTAATGCAATGATGATGGATGTTAGGTTTACAATTTAGGTTTTAGGGTTTAGGTTTAGGGTTTAGGAATCTGATCTAAAAACACTTGAAAATAGTCAAACCAAAGTGAATAAGATAGATAATATATTGACTGAAGAGATTCTTCCCACTCTTGAGAAGTTGAGGAAGGTGTGTGTGTAGTATGTGAAATAGGAAAATAGCAATGCAAAAGTGGATAAATTAAAGATACTAGTATTCCTTGTTGACTTTGTAATGCTCTTCCCACCCTACCACTACCTATCTCCCTCCATCCCTCCCTCTCTCCCTCACACACACACAACCTCTCCACCTAGCCCTCCCTCTCTCCCTAACTCTCTCTATACCTATCTCTTTTAAATGTGGTGATGATGTTGACTAACATTGGAATAAAAGAAAAGTTTCACTCGTATGATAGTGTTTAGAGATAAGGTGGATGGTCCTCATATCCTACCCATCTACATGTGCTCCTTGGGATTTCCAAATATGAAAGATATATTTTCAACTTTTTGATTCAATTGAGTTTATTTTGTATTAAAGAAAGATACGAAGATCCCTATTTCTCCATCCAAACTCATGGGATAAACTTATAAATTTATGTAAATTTCAAATATTGGAGTATTAGGGTAGAATTATAATTTTAATCCTAAAATAATATATTAAGAACCTTTGATATAAACATAATGAAAAACCATATAATGACAATTATAATATATGCATGTTTAGTATGTGTAATGGGAAAATGGCAATGTAGAAGTGGATAAATTCAAGAGATTTTCTATTGCATATGAATTTGTGCAAGAAAAGAAAGTCAGAGACCTCTCTCTACAAAATAATATCTTATAGCTCCTAGATATTTCATCTCAAACCTATAATCCAACTAAACCTTGAGTTCTCCAATCAACACTTCATTAGTCCTAATGATTAACATATCATCATGTAAAAGTATGATATCATGGTATCTTAACTTCATTGTGTTAGCTACCCTAAATTCATCCTCTTGCATCCCCTTAAAAGTCATTATCTTAACTCCCCTTAAAATTCGTCATCTTAGGACCCCTTAAGTCATCCCCTTAGCTACCCTAAATCCATCATCTTGCATACCCTTAAGTAATTTCCTAATTATAGTGTAAATATTCTCTTTATACAAATGTATGTATTTATTTGCATACTACCATGGCAAAGATTCCCATAAATAAATGACATATATCCTTTAACATGATGCAATACTTCTTCATGATATGTACCTATCTAAAATTTTAACAAACATTGCTCACTTACTAGTCCCATCACTCCCTAATTCCCTCTCTCACTCTCTATACCTACATGTCCCACCTTACTTATCCCTCTCTCTACCTACCTCAAGTCCCCCCTCTCTCTCTCCCTCACACACACAACCTCTCTCCACCTACCCCTCCCATTATCCCACCCTTCCTCCCTCCTTCCCTCTCTAACACTCTCTCTATACATATCTCTCCCACCCTCTCTTTATATGTACCTCTATAGAATCATCTCTCACTTTATTTTCTTGCAAAAATTCATATGCAATACAAAACCTCTTGACTTTATCCACTTCTGCATTTCCATTTTCCCATTGCACATACTACACATGCACCTTCCTCAATTTCTCAAGAGAGAAGAATCTCTTCAGTCAATACACTATCTATCTCATTCACTTTGGTCTACTTCTTCATATTCCTTTTCCATTTCATACATTCTAGTACTTGTTGCTCTAGTTTTTCATTGCTATTTTCCCATTGCACATACTACACACATACCTTCCTCAACTTCTCAAGAGCAGGAAGAATCTCTTCAATCAATACATTATCTATCACATTCACTTTGGTCTACTTCTTTTTAAGTGTTTTTGGGACCCTATGTCCCATAATCTATTTTGGGTCCCTATTTCTTACTTATATTCATTCATTTTTCTAGTCTTATTTTAGTTCAGGTTTATGTCCCATTCCATCCCTATGAAAGGTTGTTATTGATTTAATTTTCACCAACTTTTCAAGAGACAAGAATATAACCATGCTTAGATGGTAAAGGTAGTGATCAATGACTAGAGTGAGATAGTTAGTATTTACTTAGGGATTTGATACTATAGCACTAGTTTATTGAGACCTTTATTATGTTACACCTTATGTTATTGAGAACTTCTATCCCTTCCACCCTACCACTCCCTATCTCTCCCTTCCCTCTCTCTCTCTCTCCCGAGAGTATGCTTCTTTTTTTCCTTCATCATAGTGTAAGTATTCTCTTTATACAAATGTATGAATTTATTGATTTGGATATTCTAAAGATACTTATATTTAGTCTTGTATATATTTCTAAAGATACTTCTCCTTTGTACTAGTTCTTTATCAATACCATCATCATTTAACAAAACTCTTTTCATTATCAATGACTCACCTCTCTCTAATTTATTTATTGGGATTTGTCATTTTATTAAATCTTCATAATAACTAACTAATACATATGGACTCATCATGGTTGAAGGTACTCTCATTGGTCCTCATATCCTACCTATCTACATGTGCTCCTCGGGATTGCCAAATATGAAATATATTTTAAATTTTTTGATTCAATTGATTTTATTTTGTGTTAAAGAAAGATATGAAGATTCATACCACTCCATCCAAACTCATGGGATAAACTTATAAATTTATGTAAATTTCAAATATTGGAGATATAATTAGATCTTTCAGGTTTTATAAATTTCCACAAATATGTTACAACCAATAGGGTAGAATTAGAATTTTAATCCTCGGAAGAATGTTAAGAACCTTTCATATAAACATGGGTTGTATTCAATAAGAATCCCTCTCTACCTAACCCTCTCTCTCATGCACACATGAAAAGATGGAATCTACTTTGGAAACACTTGAAAAGAAATAAAAAAGGAACCCTCAACTTCTCAATAATTATAAGAATCTCTTTAGTGAATACATTGTCTATCTCATTCACTTTGGTCTACTTCTTTTCATGTGTTTTTACAGCATATTCATTTTTCATTTTATACATTCTAGTACATGTTGCCTCCAATTCTACATTTCCATTTTCCTATTACACATAGTGAACATGCTCCTCTCTGTCTCCCTTATTTCCTCTCTCTCCCTTTATCCCTCCCATGCTACCTCGCTATACCTCTCTATCCCCCCATTCCTCTATACTTCTCTCTATCACTCTTCTCTCACCATCCCTCCTAACCTTCCTCTCCCTCCCTTTGCCCATCTTTCACCCCTCTCTCTCTTTCCACCTACCCCTCTCTCTACCTTTCCCTCCCCCCTTACACACACACACACACACACCATCTTATCCCCCCTCTCTCTCTCCCCCTCCCCCCTCCCCCTCCCCTTGGCCCTCCCCCCCCTCTCTCTCTCTTGTCCACCTTCAAATTCTAGAACTTGTTGCCTCTAGTTCTACATTTCCATTTTCCCATTGCACATAGTGCACATGCTCCTTCCTAAACTTCTCAAGAGTAGGAATAATATCTTCCTCATACATTATAGTAATTGCTATGAAGGATGTACCCTATGAAATCCCTACTAATTATATGAAGTAATTTCTTATATTAAGCAACACAAACTTTGGTCTTCTTCTACATAATGAGAAAATGTTGGTTGTTGACATTGAGCAATTTCATAAATGAAGCAGCATGTATCTTTAGAGATTTCTTATATTGAGGGAAAGGTAGGTAGAGAGGGAGAGGATCAGTGAAGTATCTTTAGAAATATATACAAGTCTAAATATAATTATCTTTAGAATATCCAAATCAATATAAAAACTCACAATTGTAGAAATAACATAAGGTACTAGTAAGTGAGAAATTCTTGTCAAATTTTAAGATAGGTACATATCACGAGGAAGTATT
Organism: Sequoia sempervirens; assembly: GCA_007258455.2. NCBI lineage: Eukaryota > Viridiplantae > Streptophyta > Pinopsida > Cupressales > Cupressaceae > Sequoia > Sequoia sempervirens. Next base: position 118,002 of record VDFB02211960.1, read on the forward strand.
GCATCATGTTAAAGTATGTGTCATTTATTTTTGTTAAAGTGAATGAGATAGATAATGTATTGACTGAAGAGATTCTTCTCGCTCTTGAGAAGTTGAGAAAGGTGCATGTGTAGCATGTGCAATAGGAAAATGGCAATATAGAAGTGGATAAATTCAAGAGGTTTTGTATTGCATATGAATTTTTGCAAACAAAGAAAGTGAGAGATGACGCTATAAGTGGAGTTGAAAAATGAAGTCAATGATTCTTGAACTTGAGAATTCCATGGAAAGAATAATATCTAAGTGCAAAAAAAAGAGAATTTGGATATAGATGTTTTCCAACCTACAATTATTGATTTGGATATTCTAAACATACTTATATTTAGTCTTATATACATTTCTAAAGATACTTCTCCTTTGTTCTAGTTCTTTATCAATACCATCAGTGTTTAACAAAACTCTTTTCATGATCAACGACACACACACCACCTCTCTACCTCTCCCACCCTATATAGATCTCTCTATTATGTTCACCTAATATCTCTCTACCTACCTCTCCCTATCTACCTCCTTCCCCCCCTCTCTCTCTCCCTCCTTCCCACACAACCTCTCTCCACCTACCTCTCTCTCCACTTACAATTAAGAAGACTATTTTATCACCAAAAGAAAAGGAAGACTAAAATTAACCAATTACAAAAGGAAGTAAAAGATAAGAAGAAGATTTTATCATCAAAAGAAAAGGAGGTTAATGTTGTTGAGAGAGTTGCAATCTAAAAGACATGAAGTTGAGAAAATAAAGACAACAATAGAAGGTGTTGCTTATGAAAAATGGCACATGGAGACATTAGAGAAAGAAATGAAGATAAATTACAACCCATTGTTTTTTCTTACCTATCTACATGTGCTCCATGGGTTTCCAAATATGAAATATATTTTCAATTTTTTGATTCAATTGATTTTGTTTTGTATTAAAGAAAGATATGAAGATCCCTACCACTCCATCCAAACTCATGTGATAAACTCATAACTTTATGTAAATTTTAAATATTGGAGATATAATTAGATCTTTTAGTTTTGATAAATTACCACAAATATGTTACTACCAATAAGGTAGAATTAGAATTTGAATCCTATAAAGATAGGGAGTGGTAGGGTGGGAGGGATAGAAAGACCAATATATAGAAATAAAATATTACATAGGTTTTGTTTGGTGGATGCAATCCCCCTCCCAAAAATCATCCATGTCCTTCTATTCCACATCTAAAATAAGATCATATGAAGGATATTTCACTACATCTACCATATCATACTCCATCTATCTAATATTAATCTATTCTTTTATTTTAGATAAGGCTTTCATTTCTCCACCCAATTGATTCTCTTTTTCTGCACTTAGATCTAATTTGTCTTTTTCATTATCATTGGTTTTCAATTGTATTTGTTCCATGGAATTCTTAAGTTCAAGAATCTTTGAATTCATTTGTTCAACTCCACTTCTAGAATCATCTCTCAATTTATTTGCTTGCACAAATTTATATGCAATAGAAAATAGGTCTTGAGTTTATCCACTTTTGCATTACCATTTTCCCATTGTATATGTTGCACGTGCATCTTCCTCAACTTCTCAAGAACAAGAAGAATCTCTTCAATCAATACATTATCTACCTCATTCACTTTGGTGCTTGGAGATATTAGAAAAAGAGTGCTTGTAAGAATCTAAGGTAGTTTAGAAGTTGAAGGTTGATATTAGGCACCTCAAGGCTCAATTAGGAAATGTTCAATTTACCTATAATGATCTTGTAAAGCATTTTGATATATCAAAAGTGAAAGGTGTTGTTGCACTACTTATAAAATTTTAAACTACATTAATGGTAAATTTTGAAGGTTCCTTTCATTACACTCGTGTTGTGTAAATAACAAAAGGTCTTAATTACATTACTATTGTTTTCTAAAATTGGAGGTTGGAAAACACTGGGTGTTATGGAACCTGCAACACACATATTATTTAAAACCCTTTACACATAACAACCCAATTGCTTAGCCACCCCCATGATACTAGTGGATGTAGGGATGACATCAACAACAAGCTAACATACAAACTTTCTTGCCCCTACCTACCATATTGATGATACAACCACATCATAGGGAGAGGATCATTACACCAAATAGATGTTTCATTACTATGAGATATGGTTAGTTTTGGTATTAGTTAATAAACATACACTCATTTGTGATTTGGGACACCGAGCCACTCTCACACATAATATTGCACAACAATCATATTGGCTCTCAAAATCACATGCCCTATCCTCTAGTGCCATTACATTCAAATCTTCATAAGCATTGTGATAACCTCTACCTCCCTCCTATCTCTCTCTCACATACCACCTCTCTCTACCTCTCCCACCCTACATAGATCCCTCTCTCTACCTACCTCTCTCTATTTTTTTCACCTTACCTCTCTCTAACTACCTCTCCCTATCTCCTTCCTTCCCTCTCTCTCTCCCTCCTTCCCACACAACCTCTCTCCATCGCTCCCTAATTCCCTCTCTTACTGTATTTTCCTAAGCCTTAGTTGCCTCCCAAATAGAATTATAGTATGGGGCACTAGGGAAAAGTCCTCTAGGTAGTCATCTCCAAGGTTATCTAATAATTAGGAGATTATATAAGTCTTGAATAGGGAATTTATATCTATCTCTCTCCCTCCCTCTCTAATTTTCTCTATCTCCCCCTCTCTCTCCTTCCCTTTCATAGTCCATGCATCTTTCCATCCTAATCATTTCATGTGAATAAAACATTGCATCACCTTGCTAATTGGTGCAATTCAAATTGATTTCTTGTGCACTCTCTATATAAATGTCATTGGTCATGACTTGAAGGTGGTTATTTTTTTATAGCTCTAAAAGATATTTTTTGTTAATATTGGTGAAGCTTAATAGCACATTATGAAGAGTATTATATTATGAATCAACTAAAAATATTATAATTTATACATTGGTTGTATTTGTGATTCATTAAAGACTGAGGTCTCATGTTGTAAGCCCTTGAGGAAAGATAGTGAATGTAATTATATGAATCTGGTTTTGCATTTCCATTTTCTCATTGCACATAGTACACATGCTCCTTCCTCAACTTATCAAGAGTAGGAAGAATCTCTTAAGTCAATACATTATCTATTATCATTCTTCTAAACCATTTTTCACCATCCCCCTCCATCATAACAACCCAAAAACATTATCCTAATCCCTCCTCAATCCTATAAATTATTTTTAGTGCCTATGTCCCATAATCTACCATCACATCTCCCCCTCCTACTAAGTCCATTTTGGGTCCTTATATCCCTTCCACCCTACCACTCCATATGTCCCTCCTTCCCTCTCTCCCTCACACACACACACACACAAACTCTCTCCACCTTGTTCTCCTTCTCTCGAAAACTCTCTCTATCTCCTACATTCCCTATTTCTCTCCCTCCCCCTATCACTCCCACCTTACCACTCCCTATCTCCCTCCTTCCCCCAACACATCTACCCCTCATACTAAGTCTATTTTGGGTTCTTCTATCCCTCCCAACCTACCATTCCCTATCTCCTCCCTTCCCTCTCTTTCCCTAGAGTATATTTTTTTGTCCTTCATCATAGTGTAAGTATTCTCTTTATACAAATGTATGAATTTATTGATTTGGATATTCTAAAAATACTTATATTTACTCTTGTATATATTTCTAAAGATACTTCTCCTTTTTACTAGTTCTTTATTGATACCATCATTTTTTAACAAAACTCTTTTCATGATCAATGACACACACACCAGCTCTCTACCTTTCCCACCCTACATAGATTTCTCTATTATGTTCACCTAACCTCTCTCTACCTACCTCTCTCCACCTACCCCCTTCTCCCTCTTTATTTAGAAATACATAAAATAAATTTTATTCATCCTAATTCCAATCTTTTGAATTAAAAAATGTATATCGTGCAATGACTACTAAGAGGCTTCTAGGGCTATACCACATGTGTAGACCTATTAGGATTAGAATGTGTGCTAGAAATTAGAAACTATAAATTATTCAATGGTAGGAAATCTAAGATGTTTAGAAACACTTTGTAGCATGTTGTAGACACACTAATTCCACCATATTTGATCTTTAATCCTATATATTAATTCATCCTAGCCAATTCTCTCTAACATCATCATGTTGACTAATTAATTTAATTACTTAATTAATTGCACCATGTCATAGCATTATTTTTCCAATTTATTTATCTTTAATCCTCTTTTTCCTCAGCTTTGAGAGTGTCTTGATGATTAGAGAATGCAAATGTTTCTTTTAACAAGTTATTTACAAGATTTTTCTACCTTTTTCAATAATAATTTCTTGTCTCCACCCAAATAATTCTATTTTCTATACTTATATATAATTTTACCTTTTCCTTATCATCTATTTCCAATTGTTTTTGTTCCATGGAATTCTTAAGTTCAAAAATCTTATCTAGGGAAAGTGCTACTATACCCTTTGATCCTTGAATTGCATCATCCCTCACAAAAAGAGTCTACATATAGAACCATTTACCCTTCATTATCATTGAAAATTTTTATAGTAGGTGTGTGCTACCATTTTTCTATTAAAAATCATCCAACTATAACAAGACTATGTTGGTTTAAAGAAAAATCCACATACCACTCATAATATTCAATCAAGCATCTCAGAGACCATATCAAATGGAGCCTTAATGTAATATGTTATTGGATTATTTCTTGTAGATTTCATAATCGGATTGCATGGATTATGATTTTATTACAATTTTGGATTGGAAGGAGTGATGGAGCGTATGTGCAGGATCATCATGGAAAAAATAGGCCCTTAAGTGGCAAAAAATTTAGAAAAATCAGAGTTAGGCAACTTGACATAAAAATTTGAATAAGTTATCTATATTATTTCAAAAATATGCAAGAATAGAATCTCTAGAAAATTGAATGTAGTTTCTAAACTACTAGATTTATTTAAAAAAAAAAAATCTATTTTGTGAAAAATTTGAAATTTATGCAGTAGTACTTAAATTTTGTGGAAAAATAAGAAGTAGGTGTTATCCCACCAATTCTAACCACAATAAATGATAGTATTTTTTTTTTTATATATTTAAGATATAAGTAGAGGACTCATGTCTGAATGTGATGTATATTTTTAGTAATTTTTTCCAAGTAAATAATTAATTATGAATTTTTATTACAACTTTTAAAAATATAAAACTCGTATGTTAACTGAATTTTAACTTGTCAAAACTCATGAAATTCTAATTTTTTCTTTTTTTAATCCTATAGTATGAAGCATATAATGTGACATGTTTCAGATTCAAAAAATGTGATACTGTTTGAAAGTTATAGATGTTTTTCAATTAGCCTATCAATTAGGGACTTTTAGTCATAATTCAAATAAAAAATGAATAATAATTATTTGTTAAATTCAAAGTATAGCATAATTTATATTGGTGAAAAGTTGAGAATCTCCTTTAAAAACCCTTTTCATTTTATCAATTTTGGGTAAAAAAAGTCGTCAGCCACATACCCTACACATACCCATCATATCGCCACTTATTGGCCCATCATGATCCTGCACATACCCTAGAATAATAAAATAGATGGAATTATATTTCTTGTAGGAGTAGCCTATAGCTAGGTAACAATGACAAGGGATTATGGAATGATTGGATGAGGTTGTAGAATATAGAGTGATGGATGGTGGAATTCTTGTTTAATGAGCATGAGGAGATCGAAGGTTAATGGGTTGGGAGATATTTAATGATTAGGGTGAAAGATGTATGGATAATGAAAGGACTATGATGGATAAAAAATGCTTAGATTAATAAATTTATATTAGCCTAAAATGAACCTAATGGATTAATACAATGATGATGGATGTCAGGTTTAGGGTTTAGGGTTTAAAGTTTAACCTAATGGAAATTTATGCAATGATGATGATGAATTAATCCAAAAATGTAATGAATTCCACCTTAAAATTTTAGAACAACTATTTGGTACAATAAAAATGAAATTTCACTTCCTTCATTTGATTGGAACACAAAAATGCTCACATTATTTGTAGTGTTGGAAAACACACTATCCCTTGTCAATTATTTCCTTATGAAAAATGCTCACATTAGTTTCAGTGTTGGAAAACAAATTGTCCCCTGTCAATTATTTCCTTATGAAAGATGCTCACATTGTTGCAGTGTTGGAAAACACACTATCCCTTGTCAAATATTTCCTTATGAAATGTTTTTGATTTGTACACACCAACAATGTAATGAATTCCACCTTAAAATTTTAGAACTATTTGGTACAATAAAACTGTCATTTCACTTTCTTCATTCGATTGGAATAAAAAAATCTCACATTATTTGTAGTGTTGGAAAACACACTGTCCCTTGTTAATTATTTCTTTATGAAAAATGCTCATGTTATTTCCAGTGTTGGAAAACACACTGTCCCCTATCAATTATTTCCTTATGAAAAATGCTCACATTATTGCAGTGTTGGAAAACACACGTCCCTTGTTAGATATTTCCTTATGAAAAGTTTTTGATTCATACACACCAACAATGTAATGAAGTCCACCTTAAAATTTTAGAACTATTTGGTATGTAAAAATGATATTTCACTTTCATTCGATTGGAAAATAAAAAAATGCCTACATTATTTGTAGTGTTGGAAAACACGTTGTCCCTTGTCAATTATTTACTTATGAAAAATGCTCACATTATTTCCAGTGTTGGAAAACACATTGTCCCCTGTCAATTATTTATTTATGAAAAATGCTCACATTATTGCAATGTTAGAAAATACACTATCCCTTGTCAGATATTTCCTTATGAAAAGTTTTTGATTTGTACACACCAACAATGTAATGAACTCTACTTTAAAATTTTATAATAACTAAAAATGGCATTTCACTTTCTTCATTTGATTGGAACACAAAAATGCTCACATTGTTTGTAATGTTGGAAAACACACTGTCCCTTTTCAATTATTTCCTTACGAAAAATTCTCACATTATTTCCAGTGTTGGAAAACACACTATCCCCTATCAATTATTTCCTTATGAAAAATTCTCACATTATTGCAATGTTGGAAAACACACTATCCCTTGTCAGATATTTCCTTATGAAATTTTTTTGATTCATACACACCAATAATGTTTAATGAAGTCCACCTTAAAATTTTAGAACAACTATTTGATACAATAAAAAAGGCATTTCACTTTCTTCATTTGATTGGAACAAAAAAATGCTCACATTATTTGTAGTGTTGGAAAACACATTGTCCCTTGTCAATTATTTCCTTATGAAAAATGCTCACATTATTTCCAGTGTTGGAAAACACACTATCCCCTGTCAACTATTTCTTTATGAATAATGCTCACATTATTGCAGTGTTGGAAAATACACTATCCCTTGTCAGATATTTCCTTATGAAAAGTTTTTGATTTGTACACACCAACAATGTAATGAACTCTACCTTAAAATTTTACAATAACTATAATTTGGTACAGTAAAAATGGAATTTCACTTTCTTCATTTGATTGGAAAAAAAAAATGCTCACATTTTTTGTAATGTTGGAAAACACATTGTCCCTTTTCAATTATTTCCTTATAAAAAATGCTCACATTATTTCCAGTGTTGGAAAACACACCATCCCCTATGAATTATTTACTTATGAAAAATGCTCACATTATTGCAGTGTTGGAAAACACACTATCCCTTGTCATATATTTCCTTATGAAAAGTTTTTTATTCATACACACCAACAATGTAATGAAGTCCACCTTAAAATTTTAGAACAACTATTTGGTACAATAAAAATGACATTTCACTTTATTCATTTGATTGGAACAAAAAAATGTTCACATTATTTGTAGTGTTGGAAAACACACTATCCCTTGTCAATTATTTCCACTGTCCATTATTTCCATATTCCATTTCCCTATCCATCCATTCCTTGATTTTATTCCATTCTTTCAATATAATAAGTCCACCATAAATTTAAATTAACTATTTAATTCTGTCCATCTTCCTTTCTTCATTTGATTCAGGTTCATCTCTTCCACATTATTCTGATCATTAGGCTCCTAAAAGTCCCTTGTCAATTATTTCCTTATGAAAAATGCTTACATTATTTCCTTATGAAAAATGCTCACATTATTTCCTTATGAAAAATGCTCACATTATTTCCTATGTTGGAAAACACATTGTCCCTTGTCAATTATTTCCTTATGAAAATCCTCACATTATTGCAATGTTGGAAAACACACTATCCCTTGTCAAATATTTCCCTATGAAAAGTTTTTGATTCGTAGACACCAACAATGTAATGAAGCCCACCTTAAAATTTTAGAATGAACTATTTGGTATAGTAAAAATGACATTTCACTTTCTTCATTTGATTGGAACAAAAAAATGCTCACATTATTTCCAGTGTTGGAAAACACAATGTCCCCTGTCAGTTATTTCCTTATGAAAAAGTTATTTAGTTTTCAAACATATGAAGAAATTTAAACACAATGTTTACTCTAAGACTTGTTATAAATTTTCAAGGTGAATTTCATTACATTCCTACTTTGTAAATAACAAAAGGTTTTTCATTACATTCTTATTATTTTATAAAATTATAGGTTGGAAAGTACTGTGTGTTATGAAATTTGCAACCCACACATTGTTGTAAAACCCTCTACAAGTAACAACCTAATTGGTTAGTCACCCCTCAGGTCAATTTGATTAGTTTTATGTATCCCTCACCTACAACTCCTCGAGATCTCCACCCTTAAGCTTAGAACACGCACAATCATATCACTCAGAACCCACTATGTTTTTTCAACCTACAATTATACTCTGCATTTGTTTTTTCATCATATGAGGAAATTAAAACACAATTTTTACCTAAGCAAAAAAATTTAATTTTGAAGGCGACTTTCATTACATGTGTACTCTCTAAATAGAAAAAGGTTTTCATTACAATAATTTTAGGTTGGAAAACACTGGGTGTTATGAAACCTACAACCCACATACTATTGTAAAACCCTCTACACATAATAACCCAATTGGTTAGTCACCCCTTAGGTCAATTTGATTAGTTTTATGTATTCCCACTTGCAAATCATCCTTGAGCTCTCCACCCTTGAGCTTAGAACAAGCACAATCATATCACTCACAGCCCCACTGTGTTTTCCAATCATATCATATGGTTAACTAGTTTCTATTTGCTTATTTTAGGCTTTCAAGTTATATCTTAATGAACCAAATGTTGGATTGATAAAATTAGATTGCATACTTCTTAGAGAATTAAAATTTATAATATTTCACCTTATTTTAACAATATATAATTCAACCTTATATTCAACCATAAAAAAGTCAACCCTATTGACATAAATCCTCACTATTTCATTGCTCCACCTTTACTCACTACCCTTTTGGTACCATTTCATTTTTGAAAATAATTTCTATTTCTTGCAAGCCCCTATCAAGTACATATGAAAAATATATTTCAGCGAGGATTTCTATTTCTTGCAAGCCCCTATCAGATATAAGCACAAAAAAAGAGAATCAATTGGGTGGAGACATGAAAGTCTTATCTAAAAAGGTAGACAAGTATTGTAAAGAACTTGTTAAAAGAAACATCTACATTCTCTAATCGTAAAGACACTCTCAAAGCTAAGAAAAAAGTAGCTACAAAGCTACATAAAAGTATTCAAGACATTAAAAAATCTATCCAAGAAAGGGATGTTTCTATCGGGTGAAGCCACAATAGTGGTTTAAAATTCAAGTGAGGAAGGAAAACTCACAAAAAATGACCCCAAAGCAAAAAAAGTGATTTTGGGGCTTTGTACGAACCTATTGGTTCGACCAAACGCATTAGGGGTTCACTCAAACCCCTTTAAATTTTGTCCGCCAAAAATTTAAACAAATGCATAGCAAAGGGGGTTCGATCGAACCCCCTTGAAGAGGTTCGCTCGAACCATGGTTCGACCGAACCCCCCTTGCCCCTCATCCCCCTCCTAAGACACACAAAAAGTCTATATTTTTACACTTCGGAGCTCAGGTTGAGGATGAAAATGGAGAAGTCTTCAAAAACCCTTCTGGAATCAGATAGTCCTCAAAATGAGCTATCCAATGAATATAATTTTTATATGTTTTGATTTTACTATGTATTTATTTTTTTAGTTTTATTAAACATAGGTTCTTCACCGAAAATGAAGGTCTTTGTTCTGTACATGTGGAAAAATAGTATATTATAAAAAAAAAAATCAAAAAAATGAGTGCACCAAATATTGAAGTCCTTGATCCAAGAAAAAAAATTGAATTTGATATATACAAAAAAGTTCACAGCGTTATCTGATCATGCTATGTCTGAATTGTAATTGGTTTGACTTTGAAACTTGATTAAAGAAAAAATATTCAATAAAAACTATCTAACAAGTGGAAACCTTAGATATCATTAGTTACAAATCTAAATTGAAAAAATTAAATTCTATCCTTCATGGAGAAAAAATTTATATGTTATCACGATTTGATAGATCACTTTTTAAAAATGTTGTTTTTTGAAAAAACTATTTTCATGGGAGATGGAAAAATAAGTGCAATGATTCCAAAATTTTGAAAAAATATTTTTTAGAATCTGTAGACAAAATGTGACAAGACTCTAGTTTTCATCATCTTCAAATTCCTCGCAGTTTAGCCACTATAGGTGCCCGAATGTGAAGATTTAGTTAAAAATAATAATTTCATTGTCTAGTTTGGCCAAAAATTGTAAACCACTATTGTGGGATCACCCTATCCTAAGGGTTGATGAGGGAGTAGCTGATCTAAAGATTCAAGTAAAAGATATGAAAAAAGAGTTAGAATACCATGACAATGAATAGTAGGGGGTGTTAACAGGTAAGAGCAATGGAGATGATGAAAAATGTGTGTTGCATCCTTTCCTCACTCTATACCTATCTCTCCCTCTATTCCTTCAACCTTACCTCTCTCTACCTACCTCTCCATATCTCCCTTATTTCATCTCTCTCCCTTTATCCCTCTCATGCTACCTCACTATGCCTCTCCCTCCTCCCATTCCTCTATAATTCTCTCTATCACTCATCTCTCATCATCCCTCCTAACCTTCCTCTCCCTCCCTTTGTCCATCTTTCCTCTCTCTCATCTTTGCACATACTTGCACATGCACCTTCTACAACTTCTCAAGAGAAAGAAGAATCTCTTCAATCAATACATTATGTATCTCATTGACTTTGGTCTACTTCTTTTCAAGTGTTTTTAGAGAAGATTCATTTTTCATTTCATACATTCTAGTACTTGTTGCCTCTAGTTCTACATTTCCATTTACCCATTACACATAGTGCACATTCTCCTTCCTCAACTTCTCAAGAGTAGGAATAATCTCTTCAGTCAATACATTATCTATCTCATTCACTTTTGTATTCTTCTTTTCAAGTGATTTTAGAGTAGATTTTGTTTTCATTTCATACATTATAGTACTTTCTATGAAGGATACCCTATGAAATCCCTACTAATTATATGAGGTAATTTCTTTTATTAAGCAACATAAAATTTGGTCTTCTTCTGCATAATGAGAAAATGTTGGTTGTTGAAATTGAGAAATTTCTTATATGAAGCAACATGTACAATGTGAAGTGTGTACTATGAAGGATACCCTATGAAATCCCTAATAACTATTTTCTATAAAATATTGGTCTCGTGAAATCCATTTTGGGTGCCTACCTATTTCCCACAATCCACCATCACATCTCTCCCTCCTATTAAGTCTGTTTTGGGGGTCCTTCTATCCCTCCCACACTACCAATCCCTATAACCCTCCTTCCCTCTTTCTCTCCCCCCTCTATCCCTCACACCCTACCACTTCTTATCTCCATCCGCCTGACCTTCGATTTTGATCTTGTCGTTTCGACGATGATCCTGGTTTCGATCCTGACGGATGATGGATTGATCCTGATTTTCTTTTCCGACTTTGATTTGACCGATGCCGACCGAGATTTGTGAACGATTAAATATTGACGACGACCCATTTTGAAGAATATTTTATCATCAAATTAAAAGGAGGCTAATTTTTAAAGTTCCTTTTATTACATTCATACTCTCTAATCAAGAAAAGGTTTTTATTACTATAATTGCATTTCGGAAAACATTAGGTGTTATGAAAACTGCAACCCACATACTATTGTAAAACCCTCAACATGTAACAACTCAATTGGTTAATCACCCCTCAAGTCACTTTCACTTTCTTCATATGATTGGAACAAAAAATGCTCACATTATTTGCAATGTTGGAAAACAAGCTGCCTCTTGTCAATTATTTCCTTATGATTTTTTTTTGTTTCATACGTAGCAAGAATTTGAGGTAGTTTAGAAGTTGAAGACTGATATTAGGCACCTTGAGGCTTGATTAGGAAATGTTCAATTTACCTACAATGATCCTATAAATCATTTTGATAGATCAAAATTCAAAGGTGCTATTGCACAACATATAAAAGTTTAAAGTACATTAAATGTAAATTTTGAAGGTGACTTTCATTACACTCATGTTGTGTAAATAACAAAAAAATTTAATTACATTAATACTATTTTCTAAAATTGGAGATTGGAAAACACTAGGTGTTATGAAACCTGCAACCACAACTATTAGCTAAAGTGAAAATTGTATTTCGTTTTCTTCATATTATTGAAAAATAAATGCACAATATAATTGGAGGTTGGAAAATACAATGTCGGTTATCAATTAGTTCATTGTGCTTGCTCAAAGATCAAGGGCAAAGAGGTAGAGGAGGATTTGTAGGTGGGGTATACACAAAACTAACAAAATTTAGTTGAGGGGTAACTAACCATTAGGGTATTTACATGTAGAGGGTTTTACTATAGTATGTGAGTTATAGGTTTCATAACACCCCATGTTTTCCAACCTGTAATTTTACAAAATAGTAAGAATGTAATGAAAAGAAAATATTATTTACATAGTAGGAATGTAATGAAATCCACCTAAAAAATTTATAATAAGTCTTAGTTAGAGTAAAAATTATGTTTAAATTTCTTCATGTGTTAGAAAAATAAATGAACAGTATAATTGGAGGTTGGAATACATGATGGGTTTTGAGTAGATCATTTATGAAAACTATTGTAGAACCCCAATCCTAGACCTACACAAACACAAGAAACAAACATATCATTAGATCAAATGCAAGTGAGAATCAAGATTTCCCATGAAATCCATTTAAATTGCAAAGAACAAGAAATGAGATGAAGAATATAAGCAAACATAAACAAAAGCTATCAAATCCTATTCAATGTAAAGAAAACTCTTGATCTCATGGGGGAATTGGTGTCAATTTGATGTGGATATTGTCCCTTTCCCAACTCCTATGCAATCTTTGTGTTGATTTTATGAAGATGTGATCCACTTTGGTAGAATTCCTCAATAACCTAGCTACAAACTTGATAAAATTGATGAAAATGGTGATGCTTGAAGATGAAATTGAGTATAATAATTTTGCTCAAACTGTGGATGGTCAACATGAGAAGAGAAGCCTCTTATTTATATAAATAAAATATGGAGGAAAGAGCAAAATGGAGCAATGTGGGATCATTCAACATACAATGGGAAAGTGCCACTTGTGAAGATGTGAATGGAGGAAGCTTGAGCACATTTTGATGAATGTGCACAATAAATGGAATTAGGTGGAATCTAAAAATTTGTGAAATGACATGTTAGAGGGAAAAAGAATGAATTAAAGGCCACTTGGCTCAATGTTCAAGGACATGTAAGAGGGGATGAATGTCTTTTTGGAAGGACAAATCCACTTGGAGGTATTTTCAAACTTGGAGGAATATTCCCCTAAAGATGCCAAGTTGAAAGAAAATAGGGATTTAATATATCCATTAAATGTATTTTCATGAGCAAGTGGAAAAATCTAGAGAAATTGGATGATTAGGATTAAATTAATCAAGGTTTAATTAATTTAATGAGGGATTAGATGATGTGACTATTTGATTTTGATTTTTGGGCTGATTTAACTCAAAGCTGAGAGGAAAATGATTTAGATTTAATTAAATAAAGAACTTGGTTTTTTTAATTAAAGAGGGATGATTATGTTAGATTAAATCAAATAAGGTTTAATTTATTTAATTTAATAAGATGACTTTAGAGATTTAATCAAATAAAATGAATTATTTAATTAAATAGAGACTAGAGGATTAATTAAATAACTTTGACTTATTTAATTAACAAGAGAGAATGACTCAATTAGATAAATGATGATTTATTTAATTAAGGGACAAAGGGTGATGATTAGATAAGAAGATGATTCAGGATGAAAATCTGTTAGTAATTAGGATCAAGTGTGATTGGTACATTTTTTGTGTCTACATTTTTCCCCTCTTTGAAGCAAAGTACTTGTTGCGTTGGTTCAAAGAATAAACTGTCTCAATCAAAATTCAAAATTTTTTTGATTTTCAAAATTTCCCAACTACTACCCCAGTAGATGAATTATGCCAATATACTGCCCCCTTGAGAGATTAGACAAAAATTTCATCTTTTTGGGTGATCTCGCGAAAAAAGAGGACAAGGTGCCTGACAGGTCCAAAAAGGCTCCGAAAGGTCAAAAACATGCCAAAACGATGTAAAGCGGCCCATGGATGGACGAAAATAGGCTCTGGGGGCCAAAACCCTAGCAGGACGGCTAAACGGGGTCAAAAAACCCTAACTTTTAGGCTTAATATAGGCCTCGAGGGGGGCACCTGTAATTCATTTACACACATAGCCTATAGAGATTATGCCACTAGAGCTCTGAGCACTGATCAAGATGGCGCAACATGTGCTTCCACAACACGTTTCAGATCAAGTACTAGTGTACCAGTGGCATCCAGGTGCAGGACCTCCAATGAGTGATCCTAACTTTATCTCACTTTTTGTGTTTAGGTGCATCTATTAGGCCTAGAAAGCTATTTTAGGTCTAGTGGTGCGATTAGCACCGCTACAAACTCAATTTTGGTGTCACGCGGCCTCAAACTATGTTGCATATCCATGTAGTGCCACAGTGGCAGGGTTTGCAATTTAGGGTTTCAGGTCAAAGTGTGCCACATACACGTAGAGTGTCGTGGCGGTCTTGTTTGAAGTTTAGGTTTAGGGGTCAAATTTGGTCATGAACAAACTGCATCATGGTGGCAGAGTTTAAGGGTTCAAACTCCTCTAGCGGCACAGTTTGAAACTTTCATACTATGCTGCCCCTACAAACAACAATGTATATATTATTTTAAAGGTGAAAAATCTCAATGAGGCCCAAGATTTTTTCATGAAACTTGACATTGTGACTTTATTGATGTAGGAGGATGTCAGGATACTACACTCATGAGAGCATAGGATCCCAGTTCTATTTGGAATTCTAGAGGGGATGCACAAGCAATTACAGGAGCACTTGGGAGCTCTGGGATTATGGTACATCGCCTACGCTCGCCCAGTCTGCACTCACTTGGGTATGATGACTGCATTGGCCGAGTGATGGCATAGCAAGACATTGTCTTTCCATTTTCCAACTGGTGAGGCGACAATCACTTTAGAGGACGTTTGGCACATTCTGAGACTATTGATTCATGAAGAGTGCATTATCAATGATGTGGATGTTGGTAGGGAGGCCTGCCACAAGATTATGGGCTTGGACGAGATCATTTTTTTAGAGGGTCAGATTGAGCTAGAGCGATACAGGCTCACTGTTTCACCATTCAGATTAGTGGTAGCAGCCATTATCTTAGGACTTGGGGCATCAAATCAGTGGGGCCAATATTTTAGTGTCGTATGGGGGCTTTCCTGGGAGAGGCTGATCAGGTTCAAGACTTTCTTTTCATGGGGTTTGGTGCCATTGGCCTCTCTTTACAAAGATCTGCATGAGGTAGCATATCTAGATGGCAGATCCATCAGGGCCTGTGTTACTCTCCTACACATCTGGATGTGGGAGCATATCTCAATGTTACATCCTATCAGAGTTGTTCCTATAGCTATGGCAGAATTTTTTTTTCACACACTAG
The DNA here is from genome assembly GCA_007258455.2 of Sequoia sempervirens. Taxonomy (NCBI): domain Eukaryota; kingdom Viridiplantae; phylum Streptophyta; class Pinopsida; order Cupressales; family Cupressaceae; genus Sequoia; species Sequoia sempervirens. The sequence goes on from VDFB02211960.1 coordinate 134,064, forward strand.
CGAGCACAGGATCCCTCATTGGAGGAGGGTGATAGATGATATGCAGGAGTTCACCTAGTGACCATACCTCGAATGGCTGGTATGGTATGATGATGACTAGTAGCTTTTCTTCACCCACTAGGACCGACTTATGTAGGGGCAGGAGCACACCATGATAGAGAGATATCTACCAAATAGAGTGGCCCATTAGTTTGGTGATGCTTAGGATCAACCTGATGACCACTACGTAGCTATCTTCACCCATATGATGAGGGAGACATCTTGGGGCCATTACATCCCAGTAAAGGAGGTAGTTCAGAGTTTTAGATAGCTTATGACTAGACCATGGGCATATGATTAGGGTTCAGTTGATGTAGGCATGACACAAAGTTACAGGGATTGGTTATGGGCGCCTTTGAGATTGACATTACCAGGTACAATAGTGGCACAATGGAGGCCTAGGGGCCAAGTAGGCAGGCAACCATAGGGAGGTCAAGGGGGTGGAAAAATGGATGAAGGTGGGGGAGGTGGGGGTCCACAGTCAGACCATGGACCACCTCCACGAGACAAAGAGCAGGTAGATGGGCCACCCTGACAAGATGTTAGGATCAGGTCCATCAAGACCAGGACCAAGGATTTTAGGATCAGGACCACAGGCACTAGGATAAGGTTCTGAAACCACCCAAAGACAAGGACCATGATCAACCACCCCTTCAACCAAACCCCATGGATGGTCAAATTCTCCATCTACAGGCATAGATACAGGTACTTATGGATGAGAGGGATCAGTTATGGGTAGAGTGGGACCAGGTGGTCCAGCAGAGACAGGCTAAAAAGTTGCAGGTAGCAATAGAGATGGGAAAACAACAATAGTTAGAGAGCATGACTACATCCTCCTCCTAGAGCATGGTACCACTTTGATCATACAAGGAGGCCATCCAAGAGGCCGATTACTATAGGATGCATTATTATCAAGTTGTGTCGAAACTATCCTAAGTCCCAGACTTTTCACAAAAGATAGGCCACAAACCTATAGAGGACCACAAGGAGAGAGCAGGTGGCAAGGGTAGTAGCTAGTAGGGTTAGCCCCAGTTTTGATCAAAGACATATTCTTTCATTATTTTATGCTTCACAGGCTCATTTTTGATAGCCCAGTGGGTGATTGTACCTTATTGACATACACATGTATATTTTGATATGATTTTGTACCATGATAGTGTACATTTTGATGATGATATATATGATATGAGATGATGTTGATTTGATGTGATGTGTTCTATTCTATTTATGCATTATGGATGGATTTACTTTCTATATGCTATGCAATGTGATGCAATGATGTTATGTGATGTTATGATGTACATTATGTTCTATATGATGATGCAAATATGATGAGATGCTTTCTTTTTTGATATCTTTTCTGTGATGATGCAAAATGCAATGATTGTGCAACTAACAAATCTATATTATGCCCCTAATGGATGATGATGAATTGCAATCTTTTTATCTTTTCATTATCTTTTCTCATGCATTATATGGTGATGCATTTATATGATGCTTATGTCATGATGATCTTATGAACGATGCTTATATATGTTCTATGGATATTATGACGATTTTTATGATATGATATGATGAATGTAAATGATATTTTGATGATGCAAATGTTATGGTAATGATGTATGATGTTTATGATGTGATTCTTATGTTATGATAATGCAAATGGATGATATGTATGCATATGATGCGATGGATGTTAATATTGTCTATGTATATGATGCACATGATATGCTCTTTATGATTTATGCAATGTGTGTTTTATGCAAATGTATGATATGAGTTAATAATTCATATGGGATGATTGCTTTTATGCTTATATAATGAATGCATATGAGATGCTTAGAATAACCAATCTATATTATGCAATGATGTAGGTGATGTGATAAATATTTTCTATATGATATGATATGTGTTATGTAGTATGCTGACGATTTATGGATGCAAGATGGATGCACTGGTGATAATGATTTGTGGTTAACTGTCATGGTACTATGTTAGTGCAGAAAAGGAGATAGAAGAAAGCAAGAGATTCCAACAAGACATGAGAAAATGATGATGATGATGATTTTCTTGCCAAGGAGTTGGGATTTTAAAAGGGCCAATTACCTTATGTTTTATAACACATTTAGGTACGATGCATAAAGGTATAAAGAACTAGGATGGTGTTGCACCTAGTGTGATGGACTTTGACTCGACAATCAAATAGGAGTACTCCTATTCACACCTAACATACAGAACCTCATTCAAAATGCAGATTAGATGTTCCAAATATCTTGGACCAAAACATAGGATGGCATGTGGTCAACAAGACACCTAACGCATCCTCCCTACAACCAAAAAAAGCATGTATGACCAAGGTTATATTGCAAGAATATCCAATGAGCACAACAAATGAAAAAGATAATGATCATTGCCCCAGTTCTTTCTCTCTAAATCCCTTTGTTTGGAACATCATTGAGAGTTCATTGAAATGAGCACAAAAAGATAAGTCAAAAGACAAAGATAAAGCTAACAAACAAGCTAATGTTCTTCAATACCACTAGCCAAGACTAAACTACAATGATGCCAGATGTT